>CAUYON010202578.1:0-16798 GCA_963573935.1 Arctocebus calabarensis
AAAAAAGTATTTAACAATTATTGAAATATTTTTTTTTTGCAGAGACAGAGTCTCACTTTATCACCCTTGGTAGAGTGCCATGGCGTCACACTGCTCACAGCAACCTCCAGCTCTTGGGCTTAAGAGATTCTCTTGCCTCAGCCTCCCGAGTAGCTGGGACTACAGGCGCCCGCCACAGCGCCCGACTATTTTTTTGTTTTGCAGTTCGGCCGAGGCCGGGCTTGAACCCGCCACCTTCGGTATATGGGGCCGGCGCCCTACTCGCTGAGCCACAGGAGCCGCCCCCAATTATTGAAATATTAAGGAAATACTTTAAGAAGCTATCTCCTACCTTTTAACTGGTGCCATGGTAGTTTTTACTTATTTAGGTTAACATTGCTCTTGTTAAAAATCGAACAACTTTACCCACAAAACAATAAACATTTGCATGCTAGTTTGCTTTATTTTTGTCACTTTTCAATTATTTTTATCTTAGAAGTAATATATTTATATAATAAGTGTTCGCAAAAAAGAATCTCAATAAATTATTCTTAATTCCAATTACAGAATGTAACATGTCAGATGAACATTTAAAAAAATATTACTTTGCATTCATTTTCCTATGCATATCTTAAAAGTCTGTAATTGCTAACAAACATGCTGTTTTTCTCCTGCTTTTTTTACTTCGTACACATCCTGAACATTTTCCATACTATTATATAGTCATTATAAACATTGAATATTGATTTTTTTACATTTATTCTCTAATGGTAAATGGTCGTAAGATTTACGTTGAACATAAATCACTGTGGCTTCTTATCCATACACTGAAATATTAAGGGAGACTATTATTGAAAACTACTGGACTAAATTCTTCAGCATGAATAAAATGAAATGCCATTGCTTATAATTCTGGCCTTAAACTGATGTGTAGCTCTTTCTCACAACCTGCCATGTAACGAAAAGCACTTGATAAAGTTGGCAGCAGAAACAGAGACACACGTCTGAGACGCAGGATGCTGTCTGATGCCTGCCGAGCCTCTTCTTAGGAACCTGGCTTCCCTTGAGATTTGTTCTAATTATAATAGAAGCTGCTCAGCAGAGGAAGGCAGATCTAGTAGCAAGATGGATGACAGTCTGAAAACAACACTTTGTGACATGTGTAGCAGTCTTGTGTTAACACAATGACCTTGTGTTTATTAGAATAAGGAGCCACCAACAGGTAGGGATGACCAATTAGTCACTTCTTTACCAAAGCCTACATATTAATTTATATGCCTCTATCTCCTTACTCCAAGGAGTCTATTCAGAGTTCTGTTACTTAAATTGTAGTTGTTGGTTAGATAACAACTAACTTCTTTGTGTAATATTTAACTCCAAACTACACGAAGAAAATGGGTTTAGGGAGGAATTATGTCCTCATTGGCTTTTGAACAATTTGCAAAATTGCTCCCTGATTATAGAAAGATTAAAATAAAGAAGGGAAAATTCTCTAAATAAATTTAGGCAATTTGCCTGATTCCCCTGTTTAATTTTAAGTGCATGTTAAGTAAAAGACAATTTCATCTCAGTATTATAACTATCTAGTCTCTTTAGGAACTTTGGATGTGCACACACACACACAAAAGTCACAGATCATCAGAAGAGAGCTGAGCCCATTTACCAGCAGGAAGATGTGAAGCCAGGAAGGGTCAGAGTTAAGATTCAACAGGACATTGCCTAATACATGTTTGAGGTGGACTGTAGCCAAGCTATGCTGTGCTAAATCATCTCATCAATAAACAAGATCTTTTCCAGAAATTTAGTTTCATTTGATTAATATCTTGGGTCAAGTAAGGGTTGCATTAAAATTCAGCAGGTATTTGCGTTGTGGATATATATTTTAAAATTATGCGGAGTCCTCTTAGCTTGTCAGACAAAGCATTAGAGCAGATTTAAGGCAGGCTAGGACCAGTCTACCATCCTGGAAGACTTTCACAAGTGGCCTTACAAGTCTGAAACTCTTGCATTCTTCAATTAACTTCACTTGTCACCAGCATCCTTATATGCATGTCCCAAGAAGTTATGATGTTTGTCAAAGTAGAATGAGAAAAAAGAAGATATTGCACAAAAGGACTTGGCTGGAAATTTAATTGACTTATGATAATGGACTCCTTTCCTTATTATGTCAAAGAATAACCCATGTGGCTAAGGATTTACTTCACACTGAACAGTGGAGATTCTTAAGTTTTGAGGGCTCATTTATAGGTCAACAGTGTGCTACTGAAAAGACCTTGGTCAGCACCTTTTAATGTAAATTTTAGTGGTATGATTTACCTTTTATTTAATTGATCAAAAAATGCTTTGGGGACACCTTTTTTGTATCAAGTATTATTCTAACTACAGTATAATTCAGCAATAAAAGATCCCCGCCCCTCATAGAGTTTATCTTCTAATACTTTTAGAATTATTAAGCTGATTAAGGGAGAGCATACATGTATTTAGTCTTTTTGCATAGTTCTTGGTACAGAGCAAATGCTCAATAAATGTTAATTTTCTCCTATTGTTCCAATATACTACTTTTTCAAAATTTATGAGTATACATGTTAAAACAATGTAGTGGGACTTCGATATTTTGACTTAATCTCACTACTTATTCTCAAATGTAAGCTTATTATGCTAAAAGATGAGTGCAGTTCATTTTCAAATATAATATCCTCTGCCCATTCATTACAAACTGAATTGAATATCTAGGCAGAGACTAAATCAAGTTGAAGTAAAAGAAAACAAGCCTTAATAAGAGTTGAGCAGTCAGGAGGGTACATGTCCAATCTGCAGGGTACCCTCACCCATTGTTACCATGTCCATAAATAAGCCTCACATGGCCGTATTGCCTGTTCATGAAAGAGGCAGAAAATCAAGTTTATTTTGTGACATTTTCACACTGTGAGGTATAAATAACTAAATAATAACCATGCACAAGTACACACGGGCACACACATGCATTCACGTACACACAGATGATACCAATGCTGTGCACTGTCAGTGAAACCGATTGATGGCCCGCATGTTTGTGACCTCTAATAGACATTTTGCTCATCTGTCTACCTACAGGATTGATGTTCATTAAACCCCATTTTTATCAGATTGTTTTCCTTCCTTTAAGCCCTTCACAGTCTCTACATGAGATGATAGTCAAATCATCATTATATCTGGATTTGCTTAAATTCCTGTAACTCATCTGCCACCTACTAGTTAGAAAAGTAGCAAAATAATCTATGCTTTTTAAATATTTGCCCAGATACCTCTGAGAATGTGCCAGGCATAAGAACCACAGAGCTACAGAATAAAGGATCTTAGTTTTACACGCAAATCCCTTCACAACCTTATCTTCCCTTTACCATTGCTCAATCCTTGTTCATCCTCTCTCTCCAGTTTTACAAGTCTGCTTGCATTTCCATGAAGGTAACGCCATTCTCTTGCTTGTTGTTCATGCATATGGGGAACTCTTTCTTGCTTTTCTACCTCTCACAGAAAACTCTCATTCATCTTTCAAGCACAGTTCTAATGTTATGCTTTCACCAATGACTTTTTACCTTATGTTTTGCACCTCCAAAGCACTTTGGACTTCAGTGAATTAATGATACTTGATATGATGTATTTTCATTGCTTGTTCACAACAATTTAATTAACAGTTTAATTTCTGGCAAATATTTTATAGGATAAATAAGAGAAAATGTTGATCTCAATATAGAGTAACAAATGTAATACATTTAATTTTTTCTTCACTAAGTTTTCATTTAATCAACCTATAAGGATTGTTCCATTAGGAAAGAACAAACAGTGAATCAGAACTCCATTAAGTGCTTGATTTTCAGTATTTAGTTTTTAATTCATGATTTTGCACATTAATATTTGAAGACAAATATACAAAATATTATGACAAAAGTAAATAATTCATTTTATAAATCATTTAATTCATCATCACTTTAGAAGTAGATCATTTAGAAATGCTGCAGGTTACAAAGTACCCATGTTAGTGTTCTTTTTTTTTTTTTTAATGTGGATCCGTTTGTCAAAGTTTTGATCTCAATTTAACTGTGTCATGCTATGAGCCAGAAACCTCTCTGAAGAGGGGCTAGACAGGGTGTCAGAGGGGTGTACAGGGCATCCTGTTAGGCAAGACTGATCCCAGGAGACATTTACAGTCTGTAACCGCAGCCAGAGACTCAGACAGCTTTATTGATGTGTCATCAGGCTGAGAAGAAAAGGCACCCCGGCAGGCGTGACAAGGACATGTTCTGTGTGTTCATCGATCTGTAGTCTCCCATGAAAAACTCCACATATTTCTGAATGTCTTGAGTGGTTTTATTGATGCAGCTCCTGCTAGCTGAGAAGGGAATTGGAGTCACCACATTTATTTTTCATGCCATGTTGGCACTCTTGTTTAACAATTTAATACATACATAGATGATGCAGGAAAGGAGGGATATTGAGTATTTCATCAAGTCATTTTAGTTGGGTTGCTGGAGAAGATTACAAAACTCCAGAAAACCAAGAGTCATCTATAAAATCTACCCTAAGTACATTGTGTGTGGCTGCTGCAGTGCTATTCCTGCAGCAGGTGATGAATCTTGACTTGAGAAACTCATCAGTGGAGCAAAACTGTCATCCAAGAAGATTATACAGAAAGCTGATGGAACTTTAGTATGTATCTAGTTTGTGATTGGGGGTAGATATGGTACAGTTGAATTAAAGCACGTCAGTAGATCGTAGAGTCACAGGTTTAAACAGGACTTTGAAAGACTACACAACCCATATTCTTGTCCCTCAGCAGGAAAATCTTGATAATACTGTATGTAGAAAATAACAAAATAAAGCCTAAAAAAAACTTGTAGATATGTAAATTGCAGTCAGTTTGGGTATTAATTTTACTTTAAAAATTTATGCATATTGTTTGTTTATTTTTTGTATCCTTAAACAGTAGACTCAGAATTTCTTTCTTATAAAAACAATACGTGCAAAAGGCTTTATTGCCTGATGTGTCTGTAGTTGACGTTATTAGTACTTTATCTGTTATTTGAGCCGACATGCTATCTACCCAGTTATGACGCTATGAATAATGTTTTCAAAACACTCTTATATTTTAATAGGAAAAAAAACATTATTATCAGAATTTTTAGAGACCTCAAAGGGGTTGGGGTTATTGACAAAGGCCTCTTGGAGGTGAATAACTACACATTTGTATGTTTTCACAATTACAGACTGCACATTTGTATATTAGATTAATAAGTACTTCACAATTAATGTATCTCAGTAAATCTTTAAAACCACTGATTGCAGTGGAAAAGCCTACTGTATTCTCCTCTAGACTTTTTCCTCAT
Source organism: Arctocebus calabarensis (assembly GCA_963573935.1). Taxonomy (NCBI): domain Eukaryota; kingdom Metazoa; phylum Chordata; class Mammalia; order Primates; family Lorisidae; genus Arctocebus; species Arctocebus calabarensis. Next base: position 5,343 of record CAUYON010202578.1, read on the forward strand.
TCTGTGTACCTCAGAGCTCCACATTCCTTGGTCATTTTTTTTTTTTTTATTGAATCATAGCTGTGTACATTTTTCAATCATGGGATACAGTGTGCAAGCTTCACATACAATCTGAGATATTTTCATCAACCTCATTGACATAACATTCATGAGTTTTTCTCATTTACTATGTGAAAACATTTTTGATCCATATTTAGAAGTTTTCTCCTAACCCTTCAAATATGTACCACAAGTGTGATATCAGCCTTTATCCCCTCTCCCCCCACCCTCTCCCTCCCTTTCCCTCCCTCTCCCCTTTCCCTGTCTTCAGACGTTTGGAGAATACTCAGAGATCCTTGGTCATTTTTAAGAATCTTGTTTCCTTTTACTTTAAAAACAAGAAAAAACAAACTAGCAAACGTAACTTTATTGGCCCTTTTCCCACTTCTAGCTATACCTAAACTGTGACTTTCCTTCATAACTAAGTTTTCTGAAACAATTAGATACCTCCCCATCACTCCTCATCTTATTGATAATTTGGCTTCTCTTCCTCGTAAATTTCTGAAATGGCTCTGTGACAAAGATCACATAGGGACTCCAAGAAACTTTGGGTCCTTATCTCATTTGACCTTTCTGAAGCATATGACATCTTTGACTACTCTGGATCTCAAAACTTTTTTTAGGCTTCTGAAGTACCTCTGCCCTTATTCTTGTATGGCTGTGTCCCTTTATTGTGCATCCTTTTTACTTACAGTGAAGTGACAGTTATCCTAGGAGTTTCATTTTTATGCTCATCTTTTTTCTCTCTTATATTTCTTCTCATGGCATATATTTGCAATTGTTAATTTTGTCAACTTTCAATTTTTCAACTGCCCTTCCATTCCATATTCTGGTAATTTACACAACTCTATCATCTGCACAGGCATCCTTGCAAAGCCTAGCTTGCAAAGCCAAAACTGTATGTTATATGTCCCATAAGCCTCTGCACTTCAGCTGACCCCATGCTGAAATTTGCATCCTTCCCATGACCAACCCCTTCTATATAGGCCCTGTCCATCCGTGGAACCCAACCACAGGTTATCTTCTGTCTGTCAGATTTCATGATTTCCTCTCCTTCAAAAAGCACATCTTTTACCTGTTGATTTTAGCTCCTTATTATTTACCTTGCAAGAACCATCAGTAAGCATTTCTAAGGCTCTGACATTTCTTTTTTCTCATTAGTTTAAAAAAAAAGCACTGAAAATCCTGCCGATTGTGAGAATCATAACGAGAATTGCTGGACAAGGGCCCGGCTTGGAACAAGAGCTGAGAAAATTAGGGTCTATTGTCAGCACATATGTAGAGTAAGTGAGGGCTGCTATCCCAGCCTCACATCTGAGCTGTTCTTCTTTTATATCACACTCCCCCCAGAGGCCTCTGATGCCCATTAGCATAAAGAAAACAAATTTCATTTGGCAGCTACAAATTATTTTGTCTACATTTGTTGGAAAAATAATTTGTAGACAAATATAGACAACCAGCATTGTCTGCATTTTCAAAGAATACTTCAGAATCTTGAATACAAAAAAATTATTCCTATTGTCTCATGAACAATGGGCCTAGGTAATACATTAATTTAGAAAGTAAAGTTTTTAGAGACTTTTTTATCTCATAATCCTAAGATAATTAATACTCATATTAAAATGTACATTGGTTAGATTAAAGAAATGTTCTTTGAGCAGAAATTCTTATTGGGGATAAAGAGAGGTAACTGAGAGATGGTAGAAGGGCATTGTGGACCAAACAATGGTTTGGCATTTTTTCCAAGTGCAATGAGAACCCTCCTAAAACTTTTTTAGCTGGATTATAATATAATTCTATCTGTTACGTGAATTATATTTTTATATAAGCAAGATAATATATAAGGAGGAACATATGATAGTGTCTAAAATTAGATCTCCATGGACGTAGAAGGGAGTAAAACATTTGGAAATGTTATTCTGAATTATCAGGTCTTTTGATGGCTTGGTTGTGATTGGGTAGGAAAAAGAAATGGTCAAAGATGTCTCCCAGATTCTTTGAGTATGTGGGTGGACAATAGAACTAATTTTATGAAATGAGAAAAACTGACAGAATTTAAAGAAGTATCACAAGTTCCAATTTAGCCATGATAGGTTGGAGGTTCCTATTACATAGCTAAGTAAAGTTACCAAGGAAGAAGTTGTTCATAGGGTTCTGAAGCTTTATTATTCATATTTCCTAGCAGGTGGACCATAGCCTGTTTTACTATTTTATATGAATAAGAACCAAGTGTTTCCTCTGGAATGACATAGACAAAAAGACCCAAAACCAGATTATGCATCATGGGTTATATTTCAGGAAACATTTTGCTTGGCACAAACTACATAGTCACACCTTCCTGCCCTGACTCCTTGTCTATTTGCTTATACAACTTTGAAAATAAATCAAGATAAAATAAAGTAACCCATTCTAAGGGGTATATATGAAGTTGTGTTTCTATAATGTTTCTGAGAAAAGTTAGCGTCAATAAAAATTTCCCAATCGTGGGTGTGTTCTATATCAGTTCTCTTTGAATGTCACCTCTGGCCATTTTTGGTGCATATCTTGGTAAAGAACACACATTTTCTGGCTAAGTTAGATTCCAGGTCTAGGAGAAATAGGGAAATAGGAGTGGGAGAAAGGGGGAAGGACAAATGCTTAAGAATTAGAGGTCATAAGGGAAGAATGGTTGGTGAAGTGAAGGAAGTGTGATAAAGAGAGAAATTCTAGAGAGAGTAAAGGAATATTGGTGTGAGTAAGAAAAAAATTCCATCTAAGTTGAAATGGAAGGTTTAGTATTTTGGCCTCTAGAAATTACTTTGTAATTATTAGGTAGGAAATTCCATTGCTATGATATGTAATTATTGCATCCTATGGGATGAAGATTTGGAGAGCTGCGGATGGGAGGAAAACTCAGTTTGGAGGATATTTTGGCAGCAGGGGAAATTACATAACCTATGTTGCCAGGGTTTTCAACTATGCATAAGAATAACATCCAATTCTAAATTGTGGACTTCTAAGCCAGAAATTCTGAAAGGATCACCGTCACCCTATGTTAATTGCAAATTAACATATCTCTAGCAGAGGGAAGCCCCTACTTCTTCTGTATTCCCCATTAGCTATAGTGCAGCCAGAATTTATGCTCCTGCTTAGAATGTTGCCAAGTGGCTGCCAAGGGAGTGTCTGAGTTGGCAGTTGGTCAGCGAGGCCACAGTGCACCTCACTTTCAGTTAGTATAAATGCTGAGAGAAGAGGGCTTTCTTTTGAGTTCAGTAATATTACATGCCGCACTCATGAATTTAATGGAGGGAGAATCTTACCTGAATATCACTAAGATTCCATAATTATTATTTTTTTATTATTTGGGATTCAATGAAGGTACAAAGAATTAGGTTACACTGATTGCATTTGTTAGATAAAGTCCCTTTTATAATTATATCCCACCTCCAAGAGTTGTGCCATGGACTGTGACTCCCCATCCCCTCATCACTCCTCCTCTATTCCTGATCCCTCACATCTCTACACCCCCTTGTTTTAGCTCATCTACTGCCTTCATATGAGAATTGAGTACATTGGATTATTGCCTCTGCATTATTGTGATGCTTAGCTAATGTGTTCCAACTCCATCTACGTTAATACAAAAGATGTAAAGTCTCCGTCTTTTTTAATGGCTGAACAGCATTCTATAGTATACATATACCACAGCTTGTTAATCCATTCCAGGGTTGAAGGGCATTTAGGCTGTTTCCACATTTTGGTGATTGTGAATTGAGCTGTGATAAACAGTCTAGTGAAAAATGTTCTTGTGATAAAAGGGTTTTTTTTTTTTTTTTTTCCTTCTAGGTAGATGGCTGGTAATTGGAGTGCAGGATCAAATGAGAGGTCTAATTTGAGTTCTCTGAGGATTCTCCACACTTCATTCCAAAAAGGTTGTGTTAGTTTGCAGTCCCACCAGCAGTATAATATGTTCCCTTTTATCCACATCCATGTCAGTATGTGCAGCTTTGAGATGTTGTGATGTGGGCCATTCTCTTTGGGGTTAGATGATATCTCAGGGTGGTTTTGATTTGCATTCCTCTGATGATCAGGGACAATGAGCATTTTTTCATGTTTGTTAGCCATTTGTCTATCTTCTTTAGAGAAGGTTCTATTCATGTCTCTTTCACAGTTATATATAGGATTGTTGGTTCTTTTTTTTGATTAATTTGAGCTCTCTATAGATCCTGGTTATCCAGCTTTTGTCCAATTCATAATAAGCAAATATCTTTTTTCCACTTTGAAGGTTGTCTGTTTACTGTAGTTGTTGTTTCCTTAGCTGTACAGAATCTTCAAGTGTTTTCCCCACACTTTCTTCAAGATTTTTATTGTTTCATGTCTTAGGTATAAATCTTTTATCCACCTCGACTCAATTTTTGGAAGTGGTGAGGGGTGCCAGTCAAGTTTCAGTCTTTTACATGTGGTTATCTAGTTCTCTCAGCAACATTCATTGAATAAGGATTATTTTCCTCAGTTTATGTTCTTGTTAGGTTTATCAAAGATCATGTGGGTGTAAGAAGTTAGTTTCATCTCATGGTTTTCTATTCCATTACAGATGTCTATGTGTCTATTTTTGTGCCAATACCATGCTGTTTTGATCACTATGGCCTTGTAGTATAGCTAAAAGTCTAGTAGGGTTATACGTCCAGCTTTGTTTTTATTACTAAGAATTGCCTGGGTTATATGGGGTTTCTGGCTCCATACAAAATAAAAAAATTATTTTTTCCATATCTTGAAAGTGTGATCATAGTATTTGAATGGGGATTGTAATGAATCTGTAGATAGCTTTGGATTGTATAAACATTTTAACTTGATTATTCCCAGCCATGAGCATGATATGTTCTTCCCTTTGTTAATATCTTCTGCCATTTCTTTTCTGAGGGGTTCATAATTTTCTTTACAGAGGTCCTTCTCCTCTTTTGTTATGTATATTCCTAGGTATTTTATTTTATTTTATTTTTGAAGCTTCTGTGAAGGGAATTGTGTCCTTGATTAACTTCTTGACTTGCCTGTTATTGGAATATACAAAGGCTACTGATTTGTGGACATTAATTTGATATCCTGAAACACTGCTATATTTTTTGATCACTTCCAAGAGTCTTGTGGTTGAGTCTTTGGGATTCTTGAAGTATAAGATGACATTGCCGGCAAAGAGCAATAGTTTACTTCCCCTGCACCCATATGGATGCCCTTTATTTTCTTCTCTTGCCTGAATATATTGGCTAGAACTTCTAGCACTAAAGCAGTGGCTATGGTTCCAGTTCTAAGTGGAACTAGTTTCAGCTTTACTCCATTCAGTATAATATTAGCTGTGGGTTTGTGGTAGATGGATTTGATGGATCAGATTAAGAAATGTGCCACCAATGCTTATATTCTTAAGTGTTCTGATTAGAAAAGAATGCTGAATTTTATTGAATGCTTTTTCTGCATCTATTGATTTTGCTTGTGTTGATGGTCAATTATGATTATGGATTTGTGTATGTTAAACAAGCCTTGCAAGTAGGGATGAAACCTACTTGATTGTGATGAATGATTTTCTTAATTTGTAGGTGTAATCTATTGGCTAGGATTTTATTGAGAATTTTTGTATCTACATTCATTAGTGAAATTGGTCTGACATTCTCCTTTTTGTTGGGTCTTTTCTTGGTTTTAGTAAGAGAGTAATGTTTCTTCATAGTATGCATTGAGGAAGATTCCTTCATTCTCGATTTTTTGGAACAATTTCTGCAGTATGGATACAAGCTCTTCTTTGAAGGTTTAATAGAATTCTGGTGTGAAACCATCTGGTCTAGGGGATTTTTTGTTGTTGTTGTTGGGGGATTCTTTATTGTGTATTCAATCTCAGTTCTTGAAATTGGTCTGTTCAAGAGATCTATTTCTTCTTGATTAAGTCTAGGGAAAGGGTACAATTCCAGGTATTGATCCATTTCCTCCATGTAGTCAAATTTCTGGGTATACAGTTTCTTGTAGTACTCAGAGATAATCTTTTGTATCTCTGTGGCATCTGTGTTTACTTCCCTTTTATTGTTTCTGATTGAGGTTATTAGAGATTTTACTTTTCTAATTCTAGTTAGTCTGGCCAAAGGTTCATAGATTTTATTTATTTTTTTATCAAATAAATAAATTAAATAATAAATAAATTAATCAAAACCATGTGTTGATTTTGTTAATTTTCTGAATCATTTCTTTGTTTTCCATTTCAGTAATCTCTTATTTAATTATGGTTATTTCTTCTGCTGGGTTGCAATTAGGTTGTTCTTCTTTTCTAATTCCATAAGATGGTTTATGACTTTGTTAACGTACTCTCTTTTTGCTTTTGGAATTTAGGCATCTGATGTGATAAATTTCGCTCTTAAGATTGCTATTTCTGTATCCAATGGGTTTTGGTAACTTGTGTCTTCATTGTTGTTATGTTTGAAGAATTTAACAATTTCCTCTTTTATCTCTTATCTCTTATCTTCAGCATAAGGTTGTTAAATTCCCAAGTATTTGTGTGGGGATGAATGTTTTTGTTGGATTTGAGTTCCACCCTTTTTGCCTTGTGGTCTGAGAAGATACAAGGTATAATGTCCATTCTTTTAATTTTGCTGCCGTTTGATTTGTATCCTAGGATGTGGTCTATTTTAGAGAATATACCATGGGCTGATGAGAAAAATGTATGTTCCTTAGCTTTGGGATGGTGTGTTTTGTATATGTCTATTAATTCCATTTGTTCCAGGGTCACATTTAAGTTCTTTATATGTTTGTTTAGTTTCTGTTTAGAGAATCTGTCCAGTTCTGTAAGAGAAGTGTTAAAGTCCCTGGCTTTTATGGTGTTGTAGGGTATTATATTGCTCAGACACATCAAAGTCTGTTTCATAAATCTGGGAGCATTTAAGTTGAGTGCATGAATATTAAAAATTGAAATGTATTCTTTTTGTATTGTTGCATTGACCAGTCTAAATTGTCCATCTTTGTCTTTCTTAACTTCAATTGCTTTAAATCCATTTCTATCTGAAAATAGGATTGCAACTATTTCTTTCTTCTGATTTCCATTTGCTTGAAATCCTGTTTTCCACCCCTTAACCATGAGTCTTGATTTGTCCTTCAAGGCTAAGTGCGTCTCCTGGAGATAACGTACTGATGGCTTGTGCTTTTATGCCCAATCAGCCAGTCTGTACCCTGTCATTGGTGAATTCAGTCTATTGACATTTATTGAGAGAATTGATAAGTGTAGTGGAGTTCTAATCATCTTATTTTGTTAAAGTCTGTTGTGTACACAGTTTTATCTTTTATGCCATTGTAGAAGCTAACTTTTGACCTTTAGCTTTTGGGTGTTTATTTTGCTGGTGGTCCATTGCAATGGTCAAAGTTGACAATAGGTCTATGTATTTCCTATAAAACTGGTCCTTTTGTGGAAAATTTCCCCAGTCCACATTGCTTGTATATCCCCAAAATATTTGGTTTCTCCATCAATTTTGAAGCTTAGTTAAGCAGGATGTAGAATTCTGGGCTGAAAATTGTTTTATTTAAGAATTTTAAAAGTGGATGGCCATGCTCTTCTGGCTTAGAAGGCTTCAGTTGAAAAGTCTGCTGTCATCCTAATGTCTTTGCCTCTATAAGTCAGTTGGCACTTACTCCTGGCTACTTGCAGAAGTTTTCCTTTTGTCTTGACTTTGGACAGTTTCATTACGTGTCTTGGAGAGTGTCAGTTGGAGTTGAGGACCTAGGAGTTGATATCCATCTGAAAGGTATGTGATGGGGTCTTTAAGTAAAACTTGGGAAGTTTTTATTTATGATAGTCTCCCATAGGGCTAACCTTCCTTTGGGACAATCTTCTTCCTCCTTAGAATTCCCTATTATTCATATGTTTGAATGCTTCATGGAGTCTTGTAGTTCTCTAAGCTCCTGTTCTGCTTTCTCTCTCTTCTTTACTGCCTCTTTAACTTCCAGGGTTCACTTAAAAGCTTTATCTTTTAGCTCTGAGGTTCTTTCTTCTCCATGGTCTAACCTTTTTTGGGATACTTTCTACTGCATCTTTATATTCCCTGATTATTGCCTTCATTTTCTTAAGCTCTGTCATATCCTTTCTATAGTCTACATATCTCTCATCTGACTTTTGGTTCTGGCTTTCCATTTTCTTACCCATTCTTTTTATTGTCTTTACCATCCATATTTTAAATTTCCTTTCTATCAAATCCATTAAATCTTTGTAGGTAGAGCCTTCTGCAGTAGCTGCTTCATGGTCCTTTGGGGAATTGCTTTGTTTTAGTTTATTATGCTGCCCAAATTTTTCTGTTGGTTCCTCCTCATGTGTTCTTTCTTCTTATTCACCTCCTTGGTCTTCCCTTTTGCTCCTCACCGTGCTCTCTGAGCTACAAGATTCCACAATTCTTAAACGCAATGATCACACCAAAGTATGTGGGTGGCCAATCAGTAGTTTTTTCAGGAAAATTGGGCAGCAGTCCAATACACACTGAACTTAAAAAGAAAAACAATTTTACATTCCAATGGTTCAAAGCAAAAAGGAGCATAAGGCAAGAATACTATGTGCCTTCCAGATTCTGTTATCTACAGTGAGGGGGCAATAACAGTTTTTATAAATGCTGAGGGCCAGTGTTTCCTAGTATTGAGATCATCTTGAGCTTTATTCTGCAGCTTGTACACAGACTTCCTGCCCTGTCATCCTCAAATTGTTATGTTCCCATAATATTTTATATTTCCTCACTGTTGCTTTCTAAGTTTCTAGTGCCAGATTTTTGATGTGGGATTCACAGTTAAATGAACCAAAATGTAAAGTCATTACTTTCTGCCTTTCTATCTCTGGTGACTTATGTAACACTGTTTTTATTTTGTTTTTCCCTTTTCTTCTTCTTCCTGTTTGATATTTGCAACAGAAATATTACATATCAAAAGAAAAAAAGATAAGAATGATGCTGAAAATGTCTCTGATGTGGATACAAGATTTAAACCTGAAAATTTTAACTGTGATGCTTTCTGTCAAATGAGGAGTAGAAAAAAGTAATCAGTATAGCTTAATAAATTTTAATACAGCACCCTTTTTATTAAAAAAGGTTTTATTATTTAAAAAATTATTTTGGTATAAGTGGATGACTTTAATTTGTGCTTTCAAGAAATCAAATACTGGCTCGGCGCCTGTGGCTCAAAGGGCTAAGGCGCCAGCCACATACACCTGAGCTGGCAGGTTCGAATCCAGCCTGGGCCCGTCAAACTACAATGACAGCTGCAACCAAAGTTTAAGTTGAACTTCTTAAGAAACTGGCTATCTGTTATCCAAAGTGGCTGTATCATTTCACATCCCCACCAGCGATATAGGCAGGGTCCAGTTTCTCTCCACCCTCATCAACATGTGATATTGTCCCTCTTTCTGACTGTAGCCATCCTGTAGCAGGTGGAGTAGTATCTTGTTACAGTTTTTATTTGCATTTCCCTGAAGGCTAATGAGATTGGACATCTTATGTGCTTAATAGTCATTGGTTTATCTGCTTCATTGGATTGTTTAAGTCTTTTGACCCTTAATAAGCCTTATTATTGAGTTGGACATTACTTGTTTTTGTTACCATTAATCTCCACTTCTCTTTTCACTGACTTGTGGCTTCTTCTATTTTGTTGTCTTCCACTGTTATTAAACTTCTGTACTATTATTTAGAAAAAAATGGCCTGGGCATTGTGGCAGGCGCTGGGAGTCCCAGCTACTTGGGAGGTGAAGGCAAGAGACTCGCTTGAGCCCAGGAATTGAGGTTGCTGTGAGCCACAGCACTCCATCCAGGGTTATAGCTTGAGGCTCTGTCTCAAAAAAAAAAAAAAAAAAAGAAATCAAATACAGCAATAACTCACCTGTTTTAGCAAATGTAATACCACAAGAAATATTATGCATGCTCAATATTTCACAGTTCAGTGAAAGCAGAGCAAGAAAAACTTTACCTTTGAAGACAATATTTTCTTAACAACCCAATTAAAGATGATGGTGTAGTATAAATGCAGCACATAAATTAATATGTATAAAATATGTGGATTCACAAATAGTCAACTAATTTTATTTATTTATTTATTTTTACCATTGTCTTCCAAAAAATATATAAGATTTCATTTAATCTCTGGCATGGATATTTTTTGAGCAGTAAGGATTAGAAATTGTATTTCTCAGAAGACAACATAACTTCTCTAAGAAAAAATAATGACGTATTATTTCATATTCTTCATCTCTAAAGTTCCTTCACTGGCAGATTAGGGCAAAAGGACTTTTCCTGGATTTCAGAAAGACATTTGATAAAATCAATGAATATCATCATAAGGAAGATGGAGAAATACATTTTAGATGAGAGTCTAATAAGTGGATCTATAGTTTGATGTTAAATTAAAGTTTTTATGGTCTGCCTTCAAGAAGAAGCATTAGCTTTCCTTTGTGTGTGTGATTTCAGAACATGTTATTTGCCACGGTACCAGGACCAATGACTAGAAGTCAAATGATAGAATTTGATTGGTTTTAAAATGTACCTTCTTATTAGATGGTGAATTTCTCATCAGTAGATATATTGACCAAGGAGATAAAAACTTTTGTCTGATGGGGTTGGGAAAATCGAATCAAACAGTTCTCAGACTACTTATTATTATGATTCCTCCTTTATATAATTACAAAATTACTGAGGATTCATTTTCTTTCTATTTTTTTTTTTTTTGTCAAGATAGAGTTCTACCCTATGACCTGAGCAGAGTGCAATGGCATCGTAGCTCTCTGCAAACTTACACTTGGACTGTGGGCTTCCTGCTGCCTCAGCCTCTGAAGCCCCTGGGAATATAGGTGGTTGCCATGGTGCCCAGCTGGGTTTTTCCGTTTTTTTCATGAGTCAGGGTCTCACTCTCACTCAGACAAACCTTGAACTCCTAAGCTCCAGCACTCCTCCTGCCTCAGTCTCCCACAATGCTGAGATTACAGGTGTGAGCCACCATGTCTGGCAAAATTACTCAGGATTCAAAAAAAATCTTAAAAAAATGTTTCAGAATATTACATGAGTATATAGGTTTTGGTTACATCATTTGGTTTTGTACATTTTAAGTCATTGTTATAAGTGTACCCCAAAAGATGTTTTGTCTATGTGTATTTCTATTAGTAAGATGAAACTAAGGAATTTCCAAAAGTTATCTATTCATTCATTTAAAAATCACAAGAGTATGGGCGGCTCCTGTGGCTCAGTGAGTAGAGCGCCGGCACCATATACCGAAGGTTGCGGGTTCAAGCCCGGCCTCGGCCGAACTGCAAAACAAAAAAATAGCCAGGCACTGTGGCGGGCGCCTGTAGTCTCAGCTACTTGGGAGGCTGAGGCAAGAGAATTGCTTAAGCCCAAGAGCTGGAGGTTGCTGTGAGCAGTGTGACGCCACGGCACTCTACCCAGGGCGATAAA
>CAUYON010202585.1:0-27183 GCA_963573935.1 Arctocebus calabarensis
AGTCCCAGCTACTCGGGAGGCTGAGGCAAGAGAATCGCTTAAGCCCAAGAGCTGGAGGTTGCTGTGAGCAGTGTGACGCCACGGCACTCTACCCAGGGCGATAAAGTGAGACTCTGTCTCTACCAAAAAAAAAAAAAAAACTGAAGAAAGATATGTGATTGCTGACCGGGCATGCGGACAGAGGTGCCTGCCGTGTCCCCATCAGCTTCCTAAGAGAACGTGCCCCAGGTTTTCTGGGATAAGATAAGAATATTCAGCCTGTTTATAAAATGAAATTCAGCTCGTTCTCCTCTCTTCCTTTCTTTTCCCCTCTCTCTGTCACTTGCCCTCCTAGAAGTCATCCAACCATCTGTTGGGCTCTGTTTTCTCTAGTACCTTCCGCCTCTACTAGTTTTGAGGTTGTACTTTCTGCCCCTGGTTGGTCAGTGTTGACCCTTTGAACATTTAAGTACCTACTGAGTTTTAGCTTCTCTACGTCTAAAGAGAATGGGTCTCTACCAAACTCCTTTTGTATTCGCTACACCCCAAACTTCTTTAACTAGAATTATAACTTGTTTTCAAACACCCAGCAAAGGCACTGTTGTCATTGTTTCAGGTGAACCTAGTGTGAAGGAGTGTAGGGAGGTACATTGAGAACCAAGAAGATTGTGGGGGGAGGATGGCAGACTTGTTGGGTCCAAGGACAGGAAACCGATTTTTGCCAGGATAGTGCTGGGTGAGTGATCAGAAGAACCTGGGCACAGTCCGAGTGCTGAGGTGGCCAGAGACCTTGTCAACCAGCCACCCAGTCTTCAGGAGAGTGGGGCTTCAGGTTACCTGCTCCCTGAGCCTGGGCCACCAGCCAGGAGGAGCCCACTCAAGGCTCTATGCCCAGTGGCCCAAGCATGCAGTGACAGGGCTCCCATACTATTCTTTGGGATGGAAACTAGCATCAGAGCAGCCAGGCTGGGACAGTGGGGTTGACAGCAAAGATTCCTAACTCTCTCTTTTCTTCTCCATCCTTTGACTTTCCTTTTTACTGGGCCAAGGATCAAGCCAGTGACAAGCCTTCCCAAGGGAAAGAGGTGCTATGAGATGAGATGCAAAATCGGACAAAATTCAGACCCAGAGGCTGCAGATGTGGCAGGTCCTCGCATCCCAGTGAGCCCTTCAGAGACTCTACCTCAGGCCCCCATATGCATCTACCAGCCTGGCTACTTACATCTGTTATGCTTCTGGAACCAGGCTATCAAAATGAATATAGAATATTTTTCATTCTCTCCCCAGGACCTAGAGTGATCTTTTTAAAATTGTAAATTGGACCATGTCCTCTCCCTCTGTAAAGTCCTTTGATGGCTTTCCCATCCCCCTTGAAATAAAATATAAATTCCTTCCCGTGCCCTGCAGGGCGCTGTGTGGTCTGGCCTCCGTCCACGGTCCCTCCCGGTGGTGTGCTATTCTTCCCTTTCTCCCCAGGCTCCAGCCCCACACAGCAGCCCTCTGTTCTTTGGAACTGTCTCATTCCCAGCCCACACCATCTGCAGAAGCAGGTCCCTCAGCCTGGAACTCTCTGTCTCCTCTCCTCTGGTCCTGGCTTACTCCTGGTTCCCTCCTCATCCAACAACTATAACTTCAGGGTCACCTCATTGGAGAAGCCTTCTGCAACCACCCACTAAAATTAAGCTCCAGCACCGCAGGTATTTCCTTTACACAGCACGGTCTTTTTCTCTTCATAGGTAGCACTTGCCTCAATATGAGATCACATTACCATTTGTGTTGTTTTCTTGATTTAGTGCAGCGGTTCTCAACCTGTGGGTTGTGACCCCTTTGGGGGCCAAATGACCCTTTCACAGGGGTTGCCTAAATACATCCTGCATATCAGATATTTACATTACAATTCATAACAGTAGGAAAATTATAGTTGTGAAGAAGCAACAGAAATAATTTTATGGTTGGGGGTCACCACAACATGAGGAACTGTATTAAAGGGTCATGGCATTAGGAGGGTGGAGAACCACTGGTTTATTGTAAACCTTGCCAGGCTTCAAGCTCCACTGGAAAGGACTCTGTCCTGTTCACCACTGTTCCCCTACATCTCGAACAATGCCCAGGACATAAAGGCTCCTCAAGAATTATTTGTTGAGTGAACGGATTTATTAAATAAGCATTTATTGAGCATTCTAAGGTTGTGGTGGAGATCAAATGAGATAATCCAATGAAAATATGATGGCTGTCACCATCAGCATCATTACTATTTCTACTGCATGGACCAGACACCAGCCCATTTTGGGTTATTTCCAGCACAACTGAAATGACAACCATGTAAAAGGTTAAGATTTACTACATTTTGCACAATAAGGATCATTTCCGGTCTGACCATTTGGATTCATCTCCTGACTCAGATTTGATCTGTATTTGTCAAGCAAGCAAATACATACTGATATTTGCAAAGAGCCCTATGCATGTGGTGCCCACTAAAATATAGCCACGTTTTCCATAGTAATTGTCTCTGGAAGCTCCTTCCCAGCTGTGCTGGCTCATTTAGTTAATCTACAGTAAGTATGGTATTGATCCAAGCAGCAAGGGAGGAGTACATTAACCTGGCCCAAGGAAGGGTGAACGCGATGGCTGCATGGTCAATTCACAGACGTGGCTGAAGCCTAAAAGCCACCCTGAGATAGTCCTCAAGTCAATATTTTGGTATAGATCTTTTCGATTTTTTTTTTTTTGAGAATACGAAATAAACTCAGAATAGAGAATATTTTTAATTTTCTTCTGAGATTCTCCAGATTGTCCAAATTTTCTAAAATGAATTTGTATTTGCTTTGGGATCCAAAAAGAGAAATAATTAAACTTCCTTTACAAACAAAGTAACATGTACACACAGCATCAGTTATCCGGGGCCTAATAAGGCCAAACAGAAACAGGCTCCATCAGGGGATGGTGAAGAGCTCAAGCTGAGGTGCCAGCCTGCCTGAGTTTGGTCCTGGCTTCCCCTCACTGGCTGTGTGACCATGGGCAAGTTACGTAACCTCACTATGCCTTGGTGTGTTCACCTGTACTGTTGGGATAATAATAGCACAGTGCCAGAGAGCTGCTGTGAGGATTCAGCGGTTAATCCTCGGGAAGCATTTGGCACAGGGCCCGGTGCAGAGGAAAGCCCGCGTTAGCCAGCATCGTTCCCTCCAGCCAAAGGCCATTCACAGAGCCCCAGGAGGGGCATGTTGCCTGCAGGACCACTGCCTCTGCAAGGGGCACAAGCCCGGGCACACAATGTGGGCTCTGTCTCTCTGGCCCTCCCCAAAAAAGTTGTCAAAGAGTTAAAATGTTAAAGTTAAGATCGAGGAGAGAATAGAAGGCCGTTGTGGAAAGGGTCAGTGAGAGGGCCAGCCTCTGGTCCCAGTTTTGCCATTAACTCCCATAATCAAAAGTCAGGTTGCAAATCACTGCCCTGGGACAGAAATCAGAGGCTCCTAACTGATGAAAGTTCATCTGGATGCCTTCTTCTGGGCCCAGGACCCTCTGTAATGACCCTCAGGACATTAATGGGTATGGCTTCCTTCATGTGAACAGACCTTTAAAGGCACCTGTTCTGAGCCAAGGCTCATTCGCTCATGGGGAAGTAAAGAAAAACTCCAGTTACCCATCACATACATCGTATGTCCACCAGCCCCTAAAGGAAGGGTTGGAGGGAGAGCTGCCTTTGGTGTCAGTGGGCCGGAGAGCTGGTGGGAGGAGCCTTCCGGGCAGCCCATCTCTCCTAATTCCCGCCTACTGAAGTGATAAACAAGCTCATTACAAGGCACAAGATATGCACAATCAATCCACGCCTTGAGGGCTGGGCTACAATTTAAGGAGAGGAGAGGAGAGGATAAATTAAAAGGCCTATTTTCGAGAGAGCCATTTACGCCCAGAGAGAGACCATAATAATGTGCACACCAGCTCTGCTTAATTCGTCCCAGGCTCTCTCAAAATTGCCCTGAGATAATCAAAAGGAAGTGAAGGGGAACAACACAGACTCCAGTTCAGCAAAGGATATAGTAATTAGCACCCGGTGCCTGGAGCCCACTGCCGGGCAGAGCAGTTGGTCACCGTGGGGGCTCCTGCCGTCTTCAGTGGCAGAAGACACTTCGGTTCTTCCCATCTCGCCTGTAAGTTGCAAAGCACAGAACTGACACATCCACGACTGTATTTCTCAAATCATCTCTCAAAGAGATAAATGACTTCCTCCTGCGGGCGTTGTCCGACCCGGCTCTGGGAATAGATAAATTCATTTTCTCAGGAGCGAGAGCTCCATTTTTCTCCTGGCGCCATCTATAATCCCATCTCTTTCAATGCTTGAGACACTCAGTGTGATGAATGTGCCCCAGGCATATGGCAGGAGGTAAAATTCTCACTGGGAGAATCAAGCAGCCACTTTTAGGGCTGAGCCCATGTCACAATCTGCTCTTTGGGCTTGTTGGGCTCAAGAAGCCACCACACAGATGGGTCCTCTGAAAGGAACTGCACTTTGTGCCATGCAGGAATTCTTTCCTCTTATCACCAGATATTTTATTTACCTGGGGCTGGACAAGCTGAAACCTGCCTCAAAGAATGACAGGACCTCTTGCACATCCCCTGCAGCAGGAGACAAGGCAGGCAGGGGTCCGGGGAAGGCAGGACAGGCAGCCTGGTCTTTGCCAGACAGTCCAAACTCTTGGCTCCTACAAGAGCCCAATGGGCCTAACGACAGATTCTTTATTGACTGTGATTCCTCTGGGGGATTCTTACAAAGTAAGAGCACAAAAGTGATACTCCTCTGCTTCCTCATTGCCCTTGCAGAACGCTGAGTCGGGTCCTCCAAGCCCGACAAGCCTCACTCTTGATCCTTAGAAGAGGATCTTAATTCCTACCCTGCAAGGAAGCAGAGAAGCCAAGAATATATGCTAGGAGATGCAAGGGTTGACGTTATTCTGTCTGAACTGAACCAAATCACAGGATCAGACAACTGGTCCGGGATGTCTCAGCTTGGGCTACATGTCAGCATCGCCAGGAAACTTATCAGCTTTATTTTATAAATAAGTAAACAAATCATGATGTCCAGACCCCAGCCTGGACCAATTCCATCCCATCTCTGACTTTGGAGCTGGCATCAGTATTTGTCAGTGTGTGGCCAGGGCCGAGAAGCTCAGTCCCAATTTGCTCACACCCATTCCTTTCCTCGGGCTCCAAGATCAGCAATTTGCCAGCCACCAAATGGTTAACATATGACAGGGCTCAGTGGGCTCAGGGGCAGCCCCTGCAGTGATCTGTACAAGGAGAGGCAGGAATGATGACACACTGGTTATGACGCATCAGTGGGGACGCAGACTTGAAGCCATGATGGCCGCAAAGCAGATGTTTGCTGCTCCTGCACTGAGCACTGGGCGCTGTGCGGAGCCCTTGCATGAATTGTGTCTCTTTTCTTCCTCACCTTAAGCCTTAGGTGACAGTGACAGGAAGGCAGTTTTACGATGAGAGCCAGAGGCTTAGAGGAGGCGATAACTGACCAGGGTCCAAGGATCCTACAGGGCGGATTTCACCTCTGGCCCCGTGGCTGGGCCACACTCATCACCTCACCTCTCTGGGTGTCAGTTCCTCATCTTGGTGAAGGCAGGGACACAGAGCAGTCACAGCCAGTGGGCAGTAGCACTCTATCTCTGAGGTAGCTCTCTGGAATAGGGTGGACACAGGCTGGCCATCAGGTGTGGACTCACACCCGTGCTCTGAACCTCTCCTGGGCCCTGGCTTTCAGCAGATGGTGGCAGAATGAGGCAAGCTCACAGAATGGCCCACACAGCAAGCAGCCTGACTCCAGAGACAAGATCTTGAAGATTCCAACCCATGGACTCCAGCAGAGACTAAAGGGAAGAGGTTCCTCCCACCAGCCCTTCCGGCTCCCCCGTGGCCAGTTGCGTGGGGATGTATCCAGGTGCACATGAGGAAAGCTGTCCTAAGTCGCCATCAGTTATAGACAGAAATGGGGACCTGAGGACACTAGACTCTATGTACATGTACAAAACTCGTTTGCTTAAAAGGGGACACTGCAGGAGCCTTCAGCCAAGGACAGGTTCTTCCTGGGTAAACAATCCTCCTGCTCCAATTTGGTCCCTGACTCTTGTCCTTAGCTCAGTCTCACAGCTGTGTGGTAGATTGGTGGTTGTGTGTACAGTGTCATTTCCAGCTTCCTTCCAGTGGGTTGTCCTGTACCATAGAATCAGGAAGACCAAGTCTCAGAGGCCCCGGCAGCTAAGACGTGGTTTAGGTCTGGCTGATCAGAGGTACTTGGGCAACGGCTTTTGGCAGGTAAAGGCGAGGCAGAGGCTGCGTTTCTGCTCCTCCAGTTTGCACAGGAGTACGTGCAGGAGTCCCAGTAAGGTAAGAGGCAGTGCCCCAGCCATAACTGTTTTGCTGTTGTGGATCTACCTGGTGGCTGCTTCTGGATTCTCCATGCCCTTGATAGCAGCACAGGTGGGGGCTCCTCTGGCAGGCCAGTGCCACACTGCTGTCCCGGGTAGGACATCTCTGGAGCCCCCACCAAGGCCCTACTCCTCTCGCCCTTCTGTTATTCTGTAAGCACCTGGTCCCCTGTCTTAAATCCCTTTTTTTCTTAAACAGCTAAAGTTACTTCTATTATCTGCAACCACATGAATGCTGATTCATGCTGACACATTCCCATCAGTGTACTGGGCCTCAAGGGTGGGACCCAAACAAGCAAAGGGGAGACGGCGCTGCACTGAACCAGGGCCAGAATGACGACCACCGCTTCAAGCCCACAGAGGTACTCAGGGAGCCACTGGGCCGATTTGAGCCTCTGTCTCCACCTCTGTACCGTGAGGATAGCCATGTAGCCCACACCCATCAGGCTGTCAGCACTCACCGGGCAGGGGCCTTCACACGCTTGGTCTGACTGAGGAGAGGGACCTGGAATAAGGCAATAGTGTTAGCAGACGACCCTGCAGTGCAGTAAGACACCCAGGAGGCACAGCTCCTGGATCAGGGAAACATCCACGCAGCAGTTACAGGTGGGAGAACCAACAGAGCAAAGACTCAGAGGTGAGAAGAGTCTTGGGAGTTTGGGAACCAGCGAGAGGACAGCTGTGCTAGATGGGGAGGAGCCCTCCAGAGGGCAGGGTCACGCTGGGAGCTCAGACTGCATCCTGAGGGTTTCCAGAGCCATGGGGACACTAGCAGCTCTTACACCCACCAACATCCCAGCTCCTGCTCTTCACAACCACACCACCCACCTTACTAGGTGTCTCGGCCAACCTGTGAGATGGGAGGGCAGGTGCTGCCTGGCCCATTTTACAGATGCGGAAGCTGAGGCTTGGGGCGGAAGCTAACTCCAGGTTTGCAGGAAGCTCCTGGCGGGAGTGTGGGTCAGGCCAGCCCTCTCCTGACGTCCCGTGCTGCTCACCTCCATCTCCTCCATCAAGCCCTCTGTCAGTGCTGGGGATCCTGCTGGGGGAGGAGCTGGCCCTGCAGAAGGAGCAACGGCTCTCACCGGGCTGGCTTCCCCGGCAGAGTGACTTGGTCTCAGGGCTGCAGAAGGTGCCTGGGCTTCTGCACAAAAGCCAGAGCCACAAACACACAGAGGCCTGGAGTGAGGGCAGTGGAGTCTCTACCCGTCCTAACCCCAAAGTCCTGCCTGTCTCATGGTTTTAAGAAAAGGGATGCCGGACCTAGAGTTAGAAGGCTGATCCTAGCTGTGTCATTGACCTGAGGAAGGCTCAAAATCTCATGGGGTCTCAGTTTGCTCATCGGAAAAATGGGTATGATAAACCTTGCTTTGGTTCCCCCTAAGGTTTCTGGGGAAACAAAGGTGATAAGGGACACAAAAGCCCCCGGTCACCCGCAAGACCCAGCTGTCTGTGGTCTTCACTGAGACCTTCATGGTGTGAGAGAGCAGGGGAGACATTGTTCTCTGTGTCCAGTGCTTAGCCTGGTTGGCCTCTGCCTGACATCCTCTCCTGCCCTATCTTTGTCCTTCCTCAGGACCCTTCCCTAGAGCGAAGCGAGGGGGGTGGAACCCGGGGGCGGGGCGTTGGGGTGCGGCGAGGACCCAGACAGTGGCAGGAGGGGCCCCTCAGCAGCAAAGGCTCCTTCCAGCAGGAGCTGGGTTTGAGTATGACCCCGCGTGGCCGAGGTGCTTGCCCTTTGTTTTCCACATCTTAACGCTGCTGCCATCCCACTGCCAACCCTGTGACAAGTTCCATCCCATTAACTCCTCCACGTCACCATGGCAACACAGGCTCCCTACTCTCCCAAAGATAGGAGATAGGCCGCCAACGCTGGGGTGGGTCCGCGCTCGCTCCACCCGACACGCAGAGCGGGCGGAGACCTCGCTCCTTCCCGGGGGGCAGCCGCACTGCCCAGCTCCCACTATGCGGCCAGCCCAGCACCTGTCTCCAGAAACAACCCCTCACCCAAGACACCCCTGGCCACTGAGTGTTTGCAGATGGCTTTCAGCTTATTTTAAGCTAAGTTTCTCCACGATTACTTACCTGCCTTTTTCTCTGCACAACACTGAACTCTAAGCTGACGCACAGCAGACCTGGAGCCCACACAGCGATAGTTCGCAGGGGCCGTGCACTCAGATTTCCTCGTTGACTCCCTAGTGTAAACCTCTGAAGTATGAATGGTGGTTCTCCTCATTTTATAGAAGAAATGGAAGCCCAGACAGGTTAAGTAGCATGCCGCAAGGTCACAATGCCATTAAGTAGGACACTTAATATTTGAATTCCAGGTTATTTTTTGCTTGGCATATTTAATACTTTAATGACTTTAATGACTTTCTTACACTATGCTAGACACTGTTTGGTGCTTTTTGTATATGAACTCTTTCAATCCTCATACCTATAGGCAGATACTACCAATAGCTCCACAGGAGAAAAATTACAAAGAAGGAAACTGAAGCACAGAAAGGTTAGGTAAATTGCCCAGAGTCACACAGGAGGAGATGGAACCTGGACTTAAGCTCAGGCAGTCTGCCTCCTGAGTTTGTGTCCAGAACTGCAATACTACATTTGATTGTAATTCTAGGGCCCCTCACTCCCAGCTGTCTCCAGTTCACCCTAAAGTCAGGACATTGACCGTGTGGCCATCTCTCCAGTAGCCGCGCCTGGCTCTCACTGAACTGCCTGGCCTACCAAACTGACCAACTGGCTGGTTTGAGGATTTTATTTTGCCAGTCAGCCTGCTTGCTTTCTTTTCCACTTTCCCTTTCTTGCAAAGTGAGCTCACATTTCTACTCATTGAACTGGGCTTTAAAAGCCTCCCATTTGAAACAACAGCCAGGAATGGTCTTCCTTCAGAGAGCAAAGCCTTCCAGTGCCCTCACAAGGGAAGTCCCCCTTGTCCTCCCTCGCTCAGCCTGTCTCCAAAGACCATTAACGCAATCACTTAACAAGAGGCTGGCTCTAATAGAAAGGAAGGAGGAGGAGCGTTGTTAGTGGTTTGAAGGGGAGAAGAAATCATAAAATCCATCAAACCTGTATTTGTCTCATTAAAAGTGTTTCTAATTTATAATGTCCTGGAATGCAGATGCCACCCAGCTGTGCGGGCCTGGTAGTACTGCCTGGCGCACTGCCCCCCACATTCCTGGGCCCCCTCTCCCACCTCGCTGGGACTGCCATCAATTTCTGCTCATCAGCAGCACTTACAGTAAATGGATTCATTTGTGGCAATGGGAGCTGAGAGACAAAGGTGACAATATAATTAAGGTTTTTAATTCTATGCCTGAACAGTTAAGTCCAGAACTCATGATAATTAGCTGGCTGTAATGAAAGATCTTTAATCGTTATTTTCCCTTTGTTTCCTATAATTGTTCATTTTGGCCAACTACATTTGTCCTTTCATTTGAATCTGGCTGCATGGTTCTATGTCACTTCCATTATTCCTATAAACTCCAAAGAAAATATGTTGGGGAGTCCATCATTTACAAAGTCGGTGGTGAGATGGCATAGGGGACTCACATGCACGTCTGCTGATGGAGGTCTGTGGCTACTTTCTAGAGGAGAGGGAAACTGTGAGAAATTCACAGGCCTGAGGATGTGTCTACAGTAAGTAAGCACTGGCGAGAGAACAAGAAAGCACTGGGCCCTTCACGGCTGAATTGACCGCTTGAGTTGGTTTGCAAACTGGTTCTCAGAAAAATGACTGTTAGAACACAAGCTCCTGATTTCTCAAATGCATGTATTTTTTTTTTGTAGTTTATTGTTCCTGTTGTCAAAATGTATCTTATAATTGGTGTGCATACCTAGTGTCATGTCTACCATTTGTATTTCCTGAAGAGTTGTAAATGAATTGACAGCATTTCTTATAGTTGATGGCACCTTAGAGTCAAGAAAACATAGCAAAAGCCTCATACCCACAACAAATATTTATTTTGCTATGTCGAGGTGCAGGGAATGCAGTGATGAGTAGAAATTGACCAGCACCTGTTCTCACGGTCTCCACAACCTTGAGGAGCAACTCAGCCCCCTCTCCAACCACTGGTGGCTGCACAGGGCATTTCCCTTTTGCTATGGACTGTGTAGACCCTGCTTCAACTATGAGTTCAGGTGGTCAGATTTTTTAAAGGTAAATCCCTCTCAGAAACAGAGCATCCAAACAAGAAGGCTGGGGGCTTCCTATGAGGAAACAGAAGAACCCAGGAATACACATTCTGCCTTCTGGCTGCCCAGGACTTGAGAAGAGCCCATCTGGGAAGATGGGGTGGTGGGATTGTGATAGGAAAGGAAAACTGGCCTCAGGCAGGATATGAGGAATACATTCAGATGAGGGGAGCACCCGGACAGACCTATGTGGCTTAAATAACCCATGTCTTTCTTTCCTCCCCTCCTGATCTGAGTCCTGGCTGTCGCCTGCCCAAGGCCACATGGCAAGCTCCGCTATTTCTGGAGCGGATCAAGGCTAACCTGTGCCTGCTCTCATGCGCTGCCCTTCAACTCAAGGTTCTGAATGTCACCTCATCTCAAATTCCCTTTAACTACCATAAAATTAGACTACACCAATAGAAAGTTTCTTGCTCTTCCCCAATCTATCCTGCAAACAAAGTCAGAAAAATTGTTGGAAAATCACATGACACTTCCCTGTAAAATCTTCAGCGGCTTCCCAGTATCCCAAGGGAAAAAACAACCAAAGGAGCTCTGCATCTCCTGTCCCACTCTGCTCTCATCTCGGGCCTTCCCCTCCAGCCTGGGGGCTCAGTCCTGCATGTAGCAAGCTCAACTCAGCTTCTGGGACTTTGCCTACACTGGTCCCTCTTCCTGGGGACATCTGGAAGCCTGGAATGGGATCCTTCTCTCAAGCCCAGTTCAAATGTTGCTTTCCCAGTAGTGCTTCCTAAAGTGTGCCCATCATTTTGTTTCTTGGCACACTTAAGACAACATGTAAAGAGAGTGGCCTGAGGGTATGTTTCTGTTGTTTCCACCCCCAGACTGTGGGGCCCGGGAGCGCAGTATCTGAAGCTGGATCCTCAGAAACAACACCAGCGCTGGCACAGAAGTACTGAATATGTACATTTTGTTAAATCAGACTCACCAAGCTAACTCTTGACCAGTCTTTGCCTAAAAGAAAAGGGGCCTAAGGTAATGGAAACCTGAAGGATGAGATCTAGAGCCTTTTCCAGGGAAGGCAGCTGATAAAGGCCCAGCCCAAAGCCCCTCAGGGGCCTCGCAGGCCACCATGTCAGCCTGGAGGTGGGTGTGTCTCAGGATAACCCTGAGAGCCTGAAGTGCTTGGGATAGGGCCAGTGGGGTCAGCCCAGGGCTTCCTCTACCACTGAGGTCCAGGGGCGGGCTCTTCCTCAGTGCAACTCCTTATTGACCACCCACCTGCCCAAAGAAGTTCCACCTCCCTGGCCTTAGGCAAAGGCTCTACCCATGTTGTCCACTCTGCAAGCTCCCACTGCCCCCCTGCTCAGAGCCTCCCAGGAGTCACACCCCTGGAGCTAGGGCCTCCTACTTAAATAACTTTTGCTTCCTGCTCTAGCCCCTAGGAACCAGAAGGTTCACTCCTGGCCAAAGAGCAGGTACATCCATTGATTCAGTCAACAAACGCTGAGAACCTACTATGTGCCAGGCTGTGTACAGGTGCCAGCAGTACAAAAAGTGAGCTTGAGTTTTTTCTGTGCATTCTCTTTGGACCATCTCAGACACTCTACTGGGCTTGGCACTACTGACCTCCAAGTGTGGAATATTCTTGTTTGCTTAGATGAATACTTTTCCCACAGTCTCCCTCCAGCACCAGATGAGTCATTAGAAAAATATACCAAGGAGGGCAAAAATGGTGGGCTAGAGGCAGCCTTCCAGCAACCTGCTGCCAAGAAGTGGAAGCTACAGAAAAGCAACACAGGACACTCAGTGGTGGGGTGGGGGGAAGGTGACAAAGTGATACATATAATAAGATCAGAGAATGCTAGCGGAATAATAGGAGACTAGAGTGCAGGAGTGCCACGCTTGCCCTCCTGGCACAGAGCAATCTGCCACCACCTCTGGCATATGGGGCCGGCGCTCTACTCCTTTGAGCCACAGGCGCCGCCCCTTTGATGATATAATCTTTTATCTAGAAAATGCCAGAGGTTCTGCCAAGAGACTCCTAGAATTGATAAATAAATTCAGAAAAGTCTCAGGTTACAAAAACAATGTTCACAAAGCAGTAGCATTCACATAGGCCAACAACAGTCAAGCTGAGAACCAAATCAAAGACTCAATACCCTTCACAATAGCAACAAAGAAGATTGAATATATACCTAGGAATATGTTTAACTAAGGAGGTGAAAGATCTCTATGGGAAGAACTACAAAACATTGAAGGAGGAAATAGCAGAGGATGTAAACAGATGGAAAAATACATCACGCTCATGGATTATCGGAATCAATATTGTCAAAATGTCTATGCTACCTGAAGTGATCTACAGATTCAATGCAATCCCCATTAAATACCAAAGTTGTTTTTTGCAAATCTAGAAAAAATACTTCTATACTTTGTATGGGACCATATAATACCCTGAATAGACAAATCAACGTTAAGCAATAAGAACCAAATTTTGAGGCATCAATTTATCAGACTTCAAGCTATACCTCAAAGCTATAGTAACCAAAACAGCATGATACTATCATAAGAACAGAGACGTAGAACAATGGATCAGAACAGAGAAGCCAGATATAAAACTCTCCTCATATTGCCATCATATTTGACAAAATAGACAAAAAACATACACTGGGGAAAAGAATCCCTATTTAATAAACGGTGCTGGGGAAATTGGATAGCCACATGTAGACGACTGAAACAGGATCCACACATATCCCCTCGCCACTTACAAAAATTAACTCACAGTGGATAATAGACCCAAAGCTACGGCATGAAATTATAAGAATTCTAGAAGAAAAAAGTTGGGAGAACTCTTATGGGCATTGGCCTTGGCAAAGAATTCACGAAGAAGACCCCAAAAGCAATCACAATAACAACAAAAATAAATAAATAGAACTTGATCAAATTAAAAAGCTTCTGCATAGCTAAGGAAACAATCAATAGAGTGAATAAACAACCTACAGAATGGGAGAAAAATATTTGCATACCATACATCCAAAAGGGTTGATAACCAGAACCTACCAGACCAAAAAAAAAAAAAGTAAATCAGCAAGAAAAAACACACAGCCCCATGAAAAAGCAGGCAAAAGACATGAACAGAAACTTTTTGAAAGAAGATAGACTAATGGCCAGCAAACATGTGAAAAATGCTCCACATCTATAATCATCAAGAAAAGGCACATTAAAACCACAATGAGATATCACTTAACTCCAGTGAGAATAGCTTTTCTCAAAAAGTCCCAATACAACAAATGCTGGCGCGGGTGTGAAGCTCTAGGAACACTCATACACTGTTGGTGGGACTGGCACCAAGTACAACCTCTATGGAACGTAGTACAGAAACACCTCAAAAACTATAAGTAGAACACCATTTGATCCAGCAATCCTACTTCTGGGTATTTACCCAAAGGAAAGAAAAGACATTTTATAAAAAAAAAGACACTTGCATTCAAATGTTTATAGCAGCACAATTCACAATTGCAAAGATGTATAAAACAACCCAAGGGCCCATCAATAGATTGATAAAATGTGGTATATGTATACCAGGGAAAATCATGAATTAATACCTCTTACATTTACTTGGAAGGAAATGAAAATCATTCTTCTAGCTCAGCACCTGTAGCTCAGTGGTTAGGGCACTGGGCACACGAACCAGGGCTGGTGGGTTGGAACCCAGCCCGGGCCTGCTAAACAATAACAACAACAACAACAACAACAAAAAATAGCTGGGCATTGTGGCAGGCACCTGTAGTCCCAGCTACTTGGGAGGCTGAGGTAAGAGAATTGCTTAAGCCCAAGAGTTTGAGGTTGCTGTGAGCTGTGATGCCATGGCACTCTACCGAGGGTGACATAGTGAGACTCTGTCTCAAAAAAAGAAAAAGAAAAGAAAATCATTCTTCTAAGTGAAGTATCACAAAAATGGAAAACAAACACCACAGGTACTCACTAATAAATTAGAATGAATCAATGGATATTTATGTGTACATATAGAAATAACATTCATGAAAAATCAAGTGGGGGGGCGGCACCTGTGGCTCAAAGGAGTAGGGGCCGGCCCCATATGCCAGAGGTGGTGGGTTCAAACCCAGCCTCTGCCAAAAAAAAAAAAAAAAAATCATGTAAGTGGGAGAAGGGAAAAAAGGATGGGTAAATTTACACCGAATGGGTACAATGGGTAAATTTGCACCTAATGGATACAATGCACACTATCTGGGTGATGGGCACACCTATAACTTTGACTCAAATAGTACAAAAGCAATGTGTATCACCAATTAGTACTCCTGTAATATTCTGAAATTTAAAAAATTTGGGCAGCACCTGTGGCTCAGTGAGTAGGGCGCCGGCCCCATATACCAAGGGCGGCGGGTTCAAACCTGGCCCTGGCAGATCTGCAACAAAAAAATAGCTGGGCATTGTGGCGGGCGACTGTGGTCCCAGCTACTCGGGAGGCTGAGACAAGAGAATCGCCTAAGCCCAGGAGTTGGAGGTTGCTGTGAGCTGTGAAGCGACAGTACTCTACCCAGTGCAATAAAGTGAGACTTTGTCTCTTAAAAAAAAAAAAAAAATTAAAATTATATAAAATAATTTTCTGAAAAAAATATGTAGTGATCACTCGCTATGTACTGGACACTGTTGTAAGTTCTGGGGACAGCTGTCAGTTCTTGGTCACCAGATGGCCAAAGAGAGTACACTGAAGGGCCCTGTGAGTGACAGTCGGCAGCGTCACTTTCTAGCGTGAGTTTGCGAACTTCATCATTAGCGCTCATGAGACAGACAGAAACCCTTCTCTCTATGCTAGTTGGGGAAAGATTTAAAATTAATAAGTATGTGATGAGTGCGATTATTTGCTGTATAATAATCATTGTTGTGAAGAGGTGAAAGCTGAGCCCTGCCGAGGAAGTGATGTTGGAGCGAATGGGAGTGGTCAGTGAGGCGTCAGTTCTCCCCAGACTTGTCCCTCCTCTTTCTGTCCGTGGGGGCTCCAGTCTCTCAGTTTTCTTGACCACAGAAACCAGCATCCCAGCTCTTCCCCAGTCCAGCCCTGCAGACCCCATCCCATGTCTCTGTTGCTGTCACTCCTGTCTTTATCCTCTCGCCTCATCCCTTGTCCCTTGCTAATCTGTGTTCACCCGCCCACTGCCAGCTGAGCCTTCCAGAAACGTGCTTCAGACTTGTCGGTAACTCTGCTGCTGAGGTGGCTACCGGGTGCTCTCACAATAAATCTCATAATTTTTAGCTTGACAATCAGTGTCCTCCACAATCTAGCACCAACCAGCCACCCCCGATCTTATTTTTTCATAACGATACTTTGTATGTTCAACACGTCAAGCTGCATATTCACAGTATTGGACCCCTCTGTCCCACTGCTCACTTCTGGTCCCCTTGTCTGGGGTGCCCTCCCCACTCTTTGTGGGTAAGCGCCCATGCCATCTCCTCCGTAACTCTTCACACACACACAACATACCACAGATACCACACACACACACACACACGCCATACATACAAATACACACACACACACTGCATGCTCAAAAGGTCCCACATACCACACACCTGCCATTTTGGTCCTCTTCCTTCTCCGAAGCCCACAAGCTGAGCTGCTTCAGGTCAAGAGCATTTCCTGAGCATGTGGCCCTCTGAGGCAGTAGGATGGGAGGAAGTGACTGGTGGGTGTTAGGAGCAGATTCCAAATCTTGACTTTGCCTGTTGTGGCCATGTGACCTTGGACTATTTAAGCCCTTTGTGCCACGGTTTAGGTCCAACCGCAAAATGAGTTGAGATATATATGTATACTTTAAACAGTACTTGACACATTCTGTTACCTGTGATTATGCTTGTAATTCATTGTGGGTAGATGACTCAGTTAGACTGGGCAGAAACAGGTCCCAGTCAGATCCCAGGGAGGACATCAGAGTGGACCTTGCCTGGGTCAGTCTCTCCCAGATTTCCCCTCCTGTCTGACAGGCTGACAGGGCCTAGGAGGAGATCCAGCTGGATACTCTGCTTCCCCTCAAGATGCCAGGGTGATGCTCTCCACGACACACACCCACACGTGTCCCACCTCCATCCTGTGGTTGAGCTCTCTTCCCCCACCGGGGAAGGCAACTCCTCCAGGTCACCCAACAGGCACTGGATGGCTTGGCACCAGGCATTGTCCTCAGCTGTTGGGGTCCTCAGGAAGCTGGCCGTCATGCTCCTCTGGGTGCCTAGAGAGCTTATGCCCACCTTGGTGAGTGTGTGGGGCAGGAGCCTGAGTTCCCTCCTCCCCAGGATGGATGGAGTCCATTCGCCAGCATACTGAGAGCTCAGTCACCTTGAGCAAGGCCCTCCTCACCTGCATCCCTCACTGGAGATGGCAGAAATGCTCAGGTCGCCACCTGCCACCGCCTGCGGGCCACCGGGCAGCCACAAGATGACTTTAACATCCCTTTGCAGTTTCTTAAGTGCTTGCTGAGCACCTACTATGAGTTGATTCCAGCAGGAACACGGGATGAAAAAGGCCCTAGGAATGACCTGTAACTGAGCGCCTCTCAGTGCCAGGAGGTGGGCCCGACACTT
Source organism: Arctocebus calabarensis (assembly GCA_963573935.1). Lineage (NCBI taxonomy): Eukaryota > Metazoa > Chordata > Mammalia > Primates > Lorisidae > Arctocebus > Arctocebus calabarensis. The sequence goes on from CAUYON010202585.1 coordinate 17,151, forward strand.
CCCAGATAAAGCCTGCTTGAGCATCCTAGCAGCTATATGAGCAGCATCACTATCACCCCCACCTTACAGATAAGAAAACAGAGACTTGAAGAGGAGACATAATTTCTCCAAGGTCACACAGCTTTTGAGTGGTAGGACTGATATTGAAACCGAGGTCAGTCTGGTTTCAGAGATGATCTCCCCTGCCTCAGGCTGCCCCCACCCCAAAGTCACCTTGGACAGACTCAGGCCCCAAGAGAAGAATTGCTGCTGACTTCAGAGAATCTGAAAGCCCAGAGGTGGTTGGGAAACTCAAATGCATCACTCCCAGCTGCTCTCCAGAGCTCATTCACAGCCCACAGATTAAGCCTCAAACTGGCATTGACACAAGCATGCATAAGTCAAGGCAGTCCCCCAAGCCTCCCCTCTTCTTACCCCTGAGAGCCACTGCCCTGATTCCCACTGCACCCCTTCTCTCTCCCCAGCCTCCTGACCTCCAGGCTCTATCTCTGTCTTCCTAAAACAACACTGCACCAGGATACTTCCTGGTGGCTCTAGAGAAAGCCCAAAGTCTTTACCTTGGCACTCAAACCCTTACAATCTCCTGCCCATCCCCTGTAATTTGTTTGGACCTCACTCAGCCCTGCTGTTTTCTGCCCCCAGGCCTTTGCAGATGTGGTCCCCTCCACTTGATGTGTCTGTCTCCTCCCGTTGTCATCTTGCTGGGCTGCCCTGCCATAGACCAGGTCCTATGGCCCTTTACAGGGCATCCGTGGTGCACATGACTTGACTGTGATCTGCCCCACTGCACACCTCTCCTCACAGGCAGAGGTTGTGGCTCATCCACCACTGTATTCCCAGAACAGGAAATGATTGTGATAGGAACAGACAAATGAGGACAGTGTGGGCCTGGCCAGGGCAGAGGCTGCAGGACCGCACCTGGCCAGGCTTCCCAGTCCTCCAACAAAAAAGTTTCATGAACTCCTTCCTTGTGCCAGGCCCTGAAATCGACTATGAGGCACTAGGTGAAGTAAGAGATCAATCCCATCTCAAGGTTGCTCCTGGACTGCCAAGGAGCCAGGGCTACAGTGGTTAAGAGAACAAGTTCAAATTCCATCGCTACCATTTATTAGCTGTGTGATCTTGCATGAGCTCCCTACTCTTTCTCTACCTTGGTTTCCTTCTTTTTTTTTTAGAGACAGAGTCTCACTTTATCACCCTCAGTAGAGTGCTGTGGCGTCACAGCTCACAGCAACCTCCAATTCCTAGGCTTAGCTGATTCTCTTGCCTCAGCCTCCCAAGTAGCTGGGACTACAGGCGCCTGCCAGAACACCCGGCTATTTTGTTGTAGTTGTTGTTGTTGCAGTTTGACTGGGGCTGGGTTTGAACCCACCACCCTCGGCATATGGGGACAGTGCCTACCCACTGAGCCAAAGGCGCCACCTTCCTTGGTTTCCTTATAAACTGGGAACAACAACAGCTACTGTAGATGGTGATTTGAAGAATAAGTGAAGTGAGTGAGTGTGGGAGTGGTTAGTATAGGGCCTGGCACATTGTCAATGTGCAAATAACGTTGGCTCTCCCAGCTGGTCCCTGTAGCCTCCCCAGGGTGGACGCCCACACCCCTGTGCTCTCAGCTGTGCCAGCAGCCAGTGAGGCAGAGCCAAGACAGTACATGCTGAGGCATCACCCCCCTGGGAAATTCAAGACCTGGCTCCACCAACTGGCTGTGTGACTGTGAGAAAGATACATGTATGATGCGCCATTTCCCCTAGAACCAATGAGCCTGTTTTTTCTTAGGAAAGTGAGCGGGAAAGAATAACTGTCCTGCCTGCCTCACACAGTCTTGTGAGGCTAGAGTAAGATAAAGGGTGTAAAAGTCCTTTGTGGAAGGAAGACAGGTTATTCTAATCAGAGCAACCATGCCCAGGCAGTCACCTGGGTGGACCAGGTTTGTGTGAATCTGAGGACATTCACAATGCACAGGAAGCCTGGGACAAGAAGGGTGTTGAGGGGACCAGAGGGACACAGGTGCCTGGCACCTTGATAGGTAGGGCCTCGTGAAGTTTTGAGGGGCACGCCCTGGTGAGGGCCCATCCTCTGACCCCCAGGGCTGATTTCCAGGGCCTGTCTTCTCAGTGCCTGCCAAGATCACCATGACAGCAAGTGCCACCCCTGATGACTCACCCTGGCCATGAGGCTGTTCCCGTGCCCTTGAATCTATTAACCAGAGCAAAGTGATTAATTATTTTACTGTCTTTATGGCATCAACTTTAACTTGCTTCACATCCAGATTTCCAATTACATAAGCCCGAGTCATGTATTATTGAACTATTTATAATCAGAATTTTACAGAGCAGAAAACGCTCTGCTAGGCAAAAGCTACACCACCAAAATGAATGATTTGGACACCAAAACACAATCTTTCCACAATCAGAGGGGTGTGGGACACAGGCAGGGGAAGAGCAGAGAGGCTGAGTCTGAATGAAGGATGGCAAACCATTTCTACTGGAGGATACAGATCCCTGGGGGAAGGTAGATCAATTGGTGGGTGAGAGTCAAAGAGACCCATCCACGCAAAGGGCAACCAAATGTAGTTTGGGGAGCTAACCTTTTCAAGAAATGACATCACCTAGGTTACCCCAATCATATCAACTCTGGGTTTGAAATGGGGTCACACCATAAATGGTAACTGATGTTTCACTGATTTACTGTGCCCCTTCCTACGTTTTTACCAGGAGGTCTTATCAGCTACTCTTCTCCTTCTCCCACTTCAGCTCTCTACTAGTCATGGGAGAATCCCTTCCTTGGCCTCTGTGCCTACCTTGAAGCCATCTCCCACTGGGCAACACTATTGCCACCACAGATGTGTCTGTACCTAAGATGGGTACAGCCATTCTATGACTCATGGGGGCTGCCTCTCCCCAACTTTAATATTGTTGCAGAGAAGCTTTCATTCCAGTGTTTTGCAGAAGTCTTATAAGGACAGCCTTTCCATGTTTACCCTGTACAACTCTCTCTCAGAATCCCCAGACATGAATCCATGAAGGGCTTGGACCAGGACACAAATATTTCTCCTTGGCGACAGCTCCAGGCAGGTTGCCAGGCTGAGTTTCTTAACCTGGTTCTTCTTGCTATAGGCAGATTCCTAGAGGATCTTTCAATCAGTCCCCTAGATGGGCTCAGCTCAGGATCAAATTAGGAACCTGGAAGAGGCATGCTAATGGCACAGGAACTGTAAGGTCATTCCTATTTGTTGAGCTCTAATTATATGCCAAGTGGTGCACCAGGCTATGTCCTCATAGCAACTCATTAGGTAAATGCCATTTGCCCATTTCACAGATAAGGAAACTGAAACTTGGGGAGCTTAAGTAACTTTCTAAGGTCCTGTAGCTAGTGAGCTGTTCTAGGCTCCACCAAGAACCTTCCCAGGTCTGCTGGATGCTAACTTGGTTCACTGGGCTGCTATAATAGAATACCATAGAATGGGTACCTTAAAAACAACAGAAATGTATTCCTCATGGTTCAAAGGGCTTTGAAGTCCAAGATCAAGGTGCTGGCAGATTCTGTGTCTGGTAAGAACTCACTTCCTAGTTCATAGACAGTGACCTCATGGTGTGTCCTCACATGATGGGAAGCTCCCTTTGGCCTCTCTTGTAAGAGCACTAATCCCATAATGACCTTACAGTTCCTGTGCCATTAGCATGCCTGTTCCAGGGTCCTAATTTGATTCTGAGCTGAGCCCATCTAGGGTACTGATTGAAAGATCCTCCAGGAATCTGCCTATAGCAAGGAGAACCAGGTTAACAAACCCAGCCTGGCAACTTGCCTGGAGCTGTCACCAAGGAGAAATATTTGTCTCCTGGTCCAAGCCCATCATGGATTCATTCACCACCTACTGAAGGACTCGCTTCCTAATAATATTGCCTTGGAGGTTACTATTTCAACATATGAATTGGGGGATTAGTAGATTCAAAGTATGGCTCTCCCTTCACTGCTTGTTTAAGAACATAAAATTTGACTATCCATTACCAGGAGTTTATCTAGAAAAAAATATCCTCAAAGTGGAAGAAATAAATGTTTTATTTGTTTTCTGCAAAGGAAGTGAGAGAATAAGTATTTTCAAGAAACATGGACACAGGTTTGCTCCCTCCTGGAGTGTGTGTTTGCTGAAGTAAAGCTGTAGTCTTAAAAAGATGATCCTAGAAAAAGCTTCATGCCTTCTTTTTAAAAGCCTGTGTGTGCATGTGTGCATGAGTGTATGCCAGTGTGGCAGAGACTGGACAGCTGTTCGCAAATCCTCTTTCCACTTCTTCCTGAGCACAGAGCTAGACTACACTTCCCAACCTTCTTTGCAGTTAAGTATTGCCATGTGACTGGCTCAGGCCAATGGAATGAAGCAGAGCCATGTATTCTGATTACTGCTCTGGTCAGAAGAAACCTACCCCCACACCTCCTCGTGATCCTCCATGCTCATTCCCTTTCATCAATTTGATTTTCATGACCTTGGAAACCACAGGTTGAAGGGGGCAGCTTGAAGGTTAAGGAGCCTGGGATAGGAGAACTATCCGCCTATTAGAGTCACCAAATGAGCAAAAACGAAAGCAGGATACTCAACTAGTTAAGTTTGAATTTCAGATAAGCAATGAATATACTTTTTTAGCATGTCCCAAACTAGGTACAGAGGCAACCCCTTTCTGGAGCAGTTCTGGGCCCTTGTGGAAAATGGATAGATAGCTACCACTTGGAAACTTCTTATACAAAAAATTTTGTGTTTATCTGAAATTCAATTTAACTAGGTTAAATCTAGATTTTATCTAGCACCCCTAAACATCTGCTACATTTCAACCACCATGTATCTGAGAATTTGTTATACTAGTTGGCATTACCTTAACTAATGCCAAACCATTGCTCTCTTGAGATATCAGATATTAAACAATCCAGGCAGATAAGCTCAGTCCAGCCCAGTCAGCATTCGTGCAGGCGACATCTTGTCACCACCTCTTTTAGTCCAGACTGTTCTCTGAACTGCAGAGCTCTCTCCCTTCCACGGACACATTTGGCGCTCCAGAGAGGACGAGAGAACTCAGTGCTTGCCCAACCCCCACCCAAGAGCTCTCCACTTAGGCTCACCTGTAATTCTAGGTCCACAAACAGGGGCAAACTAAGGCTCAAAGAGCCTAGTGACGAAGTAGTTCAGGGACAAAAGGGAACACAGGGGCTCTGAGGAAAAGTAGCAGTAGCACTGAGCCCCCCTAGGAGCATGGCAGCAGCCACCAGCTTTGGTGCCCACAGAGCAAGTTCCTTGGTGAACAAATGACCAATCAGTTCACACTGGGCCTGGCTGGATCAGGAGCTGTGGGCAGCTCAGAGGATCAGGAATAGGAAATCCTATAGTCAGCCTCTGGGGCCGGTGGTGGGGACTCCTAGGAATTTTTTCCAATATGACCCAAAATAAAAAACCAAGATTTTAAAGTGACATAGACACAGGTTCTAGTCCTGCCTTTGCTATTTTTCATCTATTTGACCTTGGGAAGATTATTTCTTTTCTCTGAGCCTCAGTTCCCATCTCCATAAAATAAGATAATCAAATTAAGTGTTGTAAAATTATATAACTACCCAAAGCGTTTAGCTCATTGTTTGTGTCTAGCCAATAATACTTCCCCAGATTGGGTGTCTGGCAGCTGAAGAAGAAAGGTGATGAGAATCTCACCTTTTCATCACTCCCCAGTTTCCAATAAAATGAATTCCCCTACCCCCGACTTCCTTAGATCATGGCCCAAAGACCACTGAAGCCAGGGGTGGGTTGAAGGACCTATGTTTCTGCTGCCTCCATCTTTCAGTCGAAACAGGGACCACAGAGTTCCCATCATCATAGAAATGGAACTCCATATACAAGCTGGGCTCCAGGCTGGCCCCCCAAACCAATCTCATTCATAATATTGCTAAAACTCTGCCCCTTAATAGCAAAACAGACTTGGAGTGAGCAAGTCTGGGAACCCAATCACTAATTCTAACCTTGTTTATCCAGGCCCAAGCATTGCTCCTTCAGAAGAGAACCCTTGTGAACCTCATACCCCAAGATGGCAGGTGGGGCCTGAGCCATTTCCAATGTCCCTCACTCACCTGCTGCAAGAAACGCTACTGACAATTCCTCCGGACCCATTGCCGTTCGGCATGTTTATCTGCACTTAGGTGCTATGGGGATTTACGCACTTGGATCTGTCTTTGCTCATGAAACAATGGCCCCCAAAATGGTAATGACACCTCTGACACTACAGTGTCTCTGTCTTCCTCACATATAGATTTGCCAGACTCAGCAAATAAAAACAGAACGCCCAGCTAAATTTGAATTACAGATAAATGAGGAATAAGTTTGAAGTGTATGTCCTAGGCTTCCTATTTGTCTATCTGAAATTCCAGCTTAACATGGTGTCTATATTTTACTTCATAACCCTTATCTGCAATCCTGGAGCATGTGGGTAATGCCCAGCTGCAGAGTTGTCACATCAAGCAAGCACTGGAGTCATTGGGCAGCTCCCACCTTGGTCAGATTCCAGCCTGTCTTTCTCTGACACCTGCCCCCACCCACCCCTTAAGCCACAGGAGCCCTTGCTTCTCCCCCCCTCCAGGCCTTTGCCCACACTGATTCTTCTTTCTGGACTATCTGTTCCTCTGTCTCTTTTTATCTACTCCCTTTCCGGTCCTTCAGAGCTGAGTTCCAGTCACCTTCTCTACAGCATGCCATGCGTCCCAGTCCAGTTATTCCTCCCTCTGCCTTTCCACGGCCTGGCTTCTGCCACTCCCTCAAGGCAATGGACACTTTCCTTGGAGCAGCTGCGCTGGGCCAAGCTCTGCGTCGGGCTCTGCTGCTGACAGAGATGTGCAGCTCACCGACTCTGCTCTCGGTAGCCCACAGCCTATAGGGAAAGACGGAACAGCCACAGAAGAAACCACGCTGAGAACAAGGCCAGCTGCCAAATGCAAGCTGGAGAGAGCAAGTGTGAGGAGAAGGAGGAAGCAAAGCTTCATCTCGTCTGGAGGCATTGAGGAAGGCTTCCTGGAGGAGGTGGAACCGGGCTGTGGTAGGACAAGTGGAAGCTTCAATAGGGGAATGGAGTTCCAGGCAGGGCAAAAAATCAGTAATGTGTGTGGCCAGAAAGGGAAGGGCTCACCTCAGGAGTAGCCAGAAGTGCGGGCAGCTGAAGTGTGGCAGCTGTGAAGGCAAGTGGGAGTGGGAGCATCCACCACTCGAGTATTGTGAAGAGGAGTTTTACTGCCCTAAAACTCCACTCTTCTCCGCCCATTCATCCCTCTCTCCGCTTGCCCCTTGGCAACCACAATCTTTCTACTGCCTTTATGGTTCTGCCTTCTCCAAAATGTCATACAGTACGTGTCCTGTTCAGATGGGCTTCTTGCACTCACTAATATGTATTTAAGTTCCCTTCATGTCTTCACAGACCATTGCTTTTTGGCACTGAATTGCTAACATTCCATTGTCCAAGTACACCACAGTGGACTTATCCACTCACCTACTGAACAATATCTTGGTGGTTTCCAAGTTTTGGTAACTAGGAATAAAGCTGCTAAAAATATCCATGTGCAATGTTTATAAAAATTGCAATTTTTCAGTTCCTTTTCTTTCAGTTCTTTTGGGTAAACATGAAGGAGAATGATTGTATGGTAAGAATGTGCTTGGTTTTGTAAGAAGCCACAAACTGTCTTCCCTAGTGGCTGTACCATCTTGCATCCCCACCAGGAAGGACTGTGAGTCCCAGCTGCTCTGTTTTCACATCTCTGAGACAGGACAATCTGGCAAGTTCACCCTGTCCCCTGCCTCCCCTGGCCCGTGCACAGTCGTCATCCTCTGTGAGAGCATGTCATGCTCCACTCTGGTTCCATTGGGTCCTTGTCAGAAAGTTCTCAGGTTTTAAGTCAGGAGCCCTGGTCTAAGGAGAGGCTGGACAAGTCAGGTTGGGGGGCCATGGCCCACATGGGTCACTTTTCCCCTGCCCAGTAAGCCAGATAAAAATGCGCAGGCCTGGAGAGGGCAAAGGGAGTCTGCAGATGAGGCTACTGCTGGTGCTGGTGCAGAAGAGCCCTGACTCTGCCGTCTACCTGCTTTGGGCCAAATCTCATGGGAGGGGAGAGAACACTAAAAGGCCCCAATAAGTGTGGAGACCCCAGGACAGAGAACTCCTGCACCTCCACCCAGCTATCAGGGAGGCAGCTGATGGAGAAACACAAGCGACACAGTTCCCATAGACACGTGATGCCCACTGTTGACCCAGTCATGCAAGGACTGCACGGGCGTGCTCACCCAGAGCATTGTTAAGGCCCCAAATGGGGCACTGAAGGTGCCTGGAAGGGAAGCTCAGGGGCCAGTGACGGTTTCATGGCTAGTACACCCTCCTAAGGGGGTCTGGGTAGGTTCACACCCTCCCTGGGCAGAATCACAGTGCCTCCCTCATCACCTAGTGTCAACTGGAAGCGAGAGGACAGAGAGGAAGCCCTGATGAAGGAAGCAGTCCTGAGGGCAACAGAGCGACTCAGAGCACTAAGAAGTCTCTGAATAATCACTTCAGAAAGAAGTAACTAAACTGATCTTTCTGCATCAGGCAGATGGGGGCATAAGAAAGAAGAAAAATCCAGGTCCAGGAGGAGTGAAATTACATGTGCATGCGTCTACCTTGCACCCAGATCTCAGGCTGTGAGATTGTTTCATACACACTCACATCAGACAGAAGACCCGGCCTTAAAATGTGAGCTGTGCTTAGCCGCATCCATGGATGGCAGTGCTCCCAGTTATTTTTGATGGTCTTCTGTGTTTTTCTGAATCACTAGGGCCCCTTGGTATCTAGTTTCCCTGGGTTCTCTGGGGTAGAATGCCAGGACGGAGACTAGTCTGGCTGCCCAATCTCAGCCCACAGGAGCAGGTATGGTCAGCCCCATCCTCAGCCAAGCCCCAGCAGTGAACTTCCTAGAAGGATCACCTAGGCTTACTCTCTCCCTGAGCAGCATCGCCCTTCCCACCACCCATCCATCACCCTAACAACCTACATCCCATAAGCAATGGGAAGTATTAGCGAGAGAAACCAGAGGAATAAACTTACAAATGTGACCTTCATCCCCAATTCAGAGATGTGTGCCCTCAAGGTCTTGGCTGGTGACCTCATGGGGCCATATGTGGTCTGAAAGCAGAGCCCCAGTCAGAAATGCTTCAGAGCCATCGGGCTCATTCCCAAAGTGCAGTCCTAAATGAGAAGATACTGCATGGAATTATGCACATGTGGATGATAAGGAATCCCACATCAGGCCACTTTATTTTCCCCCAGTCTCAAAAGAAAGCCACACAGTTGTCCTGAAATGAAAAGAAAACACAACATAACAATTGAGCTGCCTTACATTGAGGACTTGCACGCCTTGCTCTGTGCTAGTTTCTCTGTGCACTCCAGCATTCCACCCTTGCAACTGTCCACGAGTGGTGCTTCTGTTATCAGCAAGTGCCTGCACATCCTGGCTTATCAGGACAGTTCTGAGTTACACCTGATGTCCTAACACACTCATTAAGAGTTCTGCTTTTTAATCCCAATACTCTGGGAGGTCAAGAAGGGAGGATTGCTTGAGCACAGGAGTTTGAGACCAGCCTGAGCAAGAACAAGGCCCCATCTCTAAAAAACATAGCCAGGCGTTGTGGCAGGTGTCTGTAGTCCCTGTCACTTGGAAGGCTGGGGCAAGAGGATAACTTGAGACCAAGAGTTTAAAGTTGCTGTGAGTTGGCTCGGCGCCTGTGGCTCAGCGGGCTAAGGTGCCAGCCACGTATACCTGAGCTGGCGGGCTTAAGTCCAGCCCCGGCCCACCAAACAACAATGATGGCTGCAACCAAAAAAATGGCTGGGCGTTGTGGCAGGCACCTGTAGTCCCAGCTACTTGGGAGGCGGAGGCAAGAGACTCGCTTGAGCCCAGAAATTGGAGGTTGCTGTGAGCTGTGATGTCACAGCACTCTATCCAGGGTGACAGCTTGAGGCTCTGTCTCAAAAAAAAAAAAGTTGCT
>CAUYON010202588.1:0-44738 GCA_963573935.1 Arctocebus calabarensis
GTGATCAAGGAAATGCCATGAAGGATATCTGTAACAGTATGATCAAAATATTTCTGAATGTATATGAATCGTGCCCTGTGATTGCACCAATGTACATAATTATGATTCAATAAAATTATTAAAAAAAACAAACAAAAAAAATATTTATTCTTTCAATCCATGAGCATGGGACATTTTTCCATTTGTTTGTTACATCTATGATCTTAGATTAAAAACTTAATGTACACAAATTAGCAGCATTCCTATACACTAATAACAGTTAAGCTGAGAGTCAAATCAAGAATTAAATATGGTTTACAATAACTACAAAGACAATAAAATGCCTTGGAATACATATATACTAAACCAAGGGAATGAAACATCTCCACAAGGAGAACTATAAAACGATGATACAAGAAATCCATTAAAAAGATATTTAAAAATCAATTCATAGCTGAAATAAAAAACAACGGTGAATTTTTATGTTTATAATATATAAGCAAAAGATGTAGTAACAATATAAATATGACAAAGGGTGAGAATTAGTAGGTTAGTGAAATCATACTCTTGTGGAAATTTTATATTTGAAGTGATCTGAAATCAACTGAAGGGTAAATTCTTATATCAGGGCTCCACATTTTAATACACAGAACAAGCACAATATAAAAAGTCAACAGAAGATGTGAAATGGAATACTAAAAATGATTTCATTTACTGAAAAAAAAGACAAAAATACAAAGAACAAAGAAACAAGAATAAGGGAACCATTACAAAGAACAAGGGAACCATTTGGTAATAAAATGGAAAAGAAACATTGGAAATACAAAAAGAACAAACAGCAAGATGATAGATTTACAATAACTATTCTATTAAATGGACTAAATGTAATTGGACAAAATTATCCCCCCAAATCAGTGATTTTATAGAAACCTAGACTTAACCACATGCTGTTTTTAAGAACTATGCTTAAAATTTAAGGACATCAATAGGTAGAACAAAGAATGAAGGGAAATAGATACATCTTAAAACCAATTATCATAAGGAACTCTATGTGGCTATGTTAATATCATACAAATCTAGTTTCAAAACTAAACATTAACAATGAAAACAAGAGCATTTAAAAAAAGATAATATTGATCAGTTTTTCAAGATGAAGTGGCAACTGTAAGTTTATATAGATCGTACCATAAAAGTTCAAAATACATGAAGCAGAAATTATTCAACCTAGAGAAAATAATAGATAAATGCAAAATCTCATAGGAAATTTAAGTATCTCTTCATCACTAAGTGGTAACATAAAGGAAAAAAATAGTAGGGATACAGAAGTTTATGGAGGATTATAGAATATTTCTGCTATTTACAGGATAGAAATTATTTTAAAGTGCAAGTTGAAACATTTATCAAGATATGTAGTCATCCTCCTCTGTCCAGTTTCCTTTTCTGCAGTTTCAGTTATTTGTAATTTACCATAATCAGAAAATATTCAATGAAAAATTTCGGAAATAAACATTTCATATGTTTTAAATTGCATGTTGTTCTGAGTAGTATGATGAAATTTTAGACCATCCTGCTCCATTTCACTCCAGATATAAATCATCTCTTTGTCAGCCTATGCATATTGTCTCTACCGCCCTGCCTTAGTCACTGAGCAGCTTTCTTGGGGATTCAATTGACTCTTGTGGTCTCACAGGGCTTGTTTTCCAGAAACCCTCATTTTGACTCATGATGGTCCTACAGTGCAGGAGTAGTGATTCTGGCAATTTAAATATGTCAAGGAGAAGCCATAAAGTGCTTTTGTAAGATTAAAAAAGTAAAAGTTCTGACCTTAATAAAGAAAGAAGAAGAATCATTCCCTGAGGTTGTTAAAATCTATGGTAAGAACAGATCCTCTTTCCATGAAAGTGTGAAGAAAGAAAAATCAATGTGTGCTAGTTTTGCTTTCACACTTATGACTATAAAAGTTATGACCACAGTGCGTGGTAAGTGCTTCACCCTGATGGAGATGGCATTCAGTTTATGAGCAGAAGACATGAATACATTAGGAACTATCTAGTTTCAAGCATCCATCACAGGTCTTGGAATCTGTGTGCCTGTGGATGAGGGAGAGCTGCTATACCAAGATACGTCGTACATAAGGTATGCTGGAATACAAAATAACTTTCAATTCAGTTCATATAATGGAATGTGTAGAGTGTAGCATTCTACCTTAACAAAATTCAATTAAAGATCAATTTTAAAAGCTATTTTAGAAAATTCCCAAATATCAAAACATTGTGGAAGCAACTTACTAATAGAAACCATGGGGCATGACGATATCAAAAGAAATGAAGAAATATTTTGAATTAATTACTGGGAAAATGAACACTTTAAACTTTGTGGTATGTAGCAAAGGCAGGGCAATATAATTTTAAGAGATTTCCATAGACAAGAGGAAATATTTAAAATTAGTCATGTAGCTTGTGCCTCAGAAAGTTAGGAAAGGAAGATACATAATATGAATTCTTGGTTGGCGACTCTGGCTCAAAGGAGAAGGGTATGGGCCCCATACACCAGAGGTGGAGGTTTCAAACCCAGCCCTGGCTAAAAACTGAAAAAAAAAAAATTCTTGTATTTGAGAGCTACCAATACTTGTTAAGCAGAAATTGCCAGACTTCTCCAATTTTTTGGTTTTAGTTATATTATATCTTAATGTTTTTGTTTATTCATTCAATAATATTTGAGCCTCAGTGCTGGGTGCAAGTGATCAACAGTATATAGAGAGACATAGGATTCCAGATGTCAGAGATCAGAGTCTGGTGGGAAAGACAGACATTGATAGCATAGTGGTAAGTCCCAAATACACTAAATAACTAAAAGGAAGAAATATCAAAATTTTCCTCTGTGATCTTACAAAAAAAGTGATGAGAAGAAAATGTAAAATTGAGTATAATAGGTAATCTTATATCATATGTAGCATCCATCATGCACAATAGCTAAACAAATAAATATATATATATGAGCTATTATAAAGTTAAAATAATTATGTATAAATGACATGATAGCTAACTTATACATGGATTTAAATGTATTATATTTATGGTATAAGATGGTAACTTTGCATATAGCCATATGTATATCTTATATGTAATATAATGGATAAAATAATGTTATATGTGTATGCAAGTGCATCGAGTATTTATTTATATATATATAAAATATCAATTTAGCTGAATTGTGAGACTTACGGGGCTATTTAGCTTTATCTGTGTATAAATATTTCTACTATCAATATCAATTTCCACCTTTTCCAAAAATCAAACATTTAATACTCAAATCTCAACAATGGCCTGAATGTACATGAAGTTATTTTATCTAGAATCGCAAGGCACTGTCTCTTGTTTCCTTTCTTCTTATTGCCTAGCTCAATGGTTGCTTTCTTGTCATTTATTTTAGAACCAGCTACTGGAGCATATGTTGTCTACATTCAGAAGGCACCCTGAACATTTTCACCCACAGATGTCAACAGCAAGATGTCACTCTTATGTGTAGACAAGTAAATAAGTGAAAATGTTTGGCACAACAAGCTGACCTTAAAGCACTTGCACCACCACCTATCATTTGCAGCTACCTCTTTTATAATATGCTGGACACCTTCCTCCCTTTTTATCTTTAATTCTTTGAAAATGTAGGCATCTTCTTTAGTTCTTCTTAACAATGTCAACCTGTGAAGATATTTGGGGTCTTGAGAAAGTTACTTAAACTTTCTGAGTCTCAGATTCCTTATCCTGTAACATGAAGATAAATATATTTACTTTGGAGGGATATTTTAAGAATTACATGAAATAATATATGTTAATCACTTAGCATACTGCTCACCATTAGGGTCTATAGCCATTTGAGCTGGTTTCCATGGTTCGATGTGTCAGAGCTTCTAGACATCCAAATTGTGTCTTTTCCATCTTAGCTATTTTGTGTAAGCTCTCTACAATATTTCAAGTATTCTTCATCATATATTTTTTTTTTCAATGACCCCACTTAATGTTTGTCCTTTACTTTTGAAGTTTTTAACATTTTCCTTATGGAATGTTGGCTTGAATCAATATTTCCAGGACAAAAATAGCATTCTGAAACTGATTATTTTCTTCTTGGTTATAAAGTAGTGTTTCCTTGACTTATTGACTTTCAACTGGATGGATTATCTGTTTTTGTTAGAGTAAGGGCTAACCAAGTTGAGGTCCAAGAGTTCATTCCCTATTTAGACCAGTTGGGGTTGTACCAAAGACGTATTTCTTTCATGCTTAAACATGTGCCCCTAATCCTGACCATCTGCTTAGCAAAGGAGCAAAAGGGTCATGGTAAGTACTAATAACAGTGGGCTGTATTATAAAATTTAGTACCAAAGCTAAGCACTGTATCTCACCAATCACAACATCATCTTATTCAAAGAGTACAACAGACTAAGCAGATGTCTTGGATCTGATCCAAGGACAATAACAATGGGAGGAGGGAGAGGGGAGAAAAATGAAGGCTTTAAATAAAGTGGCATTCCCAAGGGGACTCGGAATATACCTATTTAGATGTACTTTTATTCTATATTTCTTTAAAGGACTAAAAGACAAAGCCACTTTATTTAGTTACTTTTCAGTTGATCCTCTGTAAGAGGTTCAAGTGAATGTCTATTTGACATTTTTATACTCACACCAATTTCATACAGTGAAACACACACACACACACATACACATACTCTTGGCAACAGTTGAGTTTTCAGATAAAATCAGTATGGTGTACTCTTGGTTACAGTTTGTCCTGATTTTTCTCTTTTTATATTTTATTTTTAACTAGAAGACCCTGAATAACATTTTCATTCAATTAAAGAATTTGAATTATAGCCATGAAAGAGATGGAATTTGGCAAACAGGAAAACAGTTTAAGAGACCGCCTACATCTCCTCACCTCCCAAATTCTAATTAGGCAAATATAAATTGGGTTCTGTGTCAGAGCACTCTGCCCAAAAGATAAAGCTGCACCATTAAAATCAAAAGGCACAAACGTCAGCAGAACTTTGAGATGCTGGGGTTTCTAATAAGGAAAACTTCATTAAAGGAATGGTGCTTTATACATTGTTATATTTTTATTCCCTGCCAAAGAAAATGATGAGAATCTGTGCTTGTTAAAAGATAGAAAATAAAGGTGTTCATAGATGAACTACAGCATTTATATACATGATGCTTTATCTTCCTGGGACAGAGTGATCAAGTTATCAGCTTATTATCTTTGAAATACTAATGAGACTTTTTTATATAGAGGAAATCTATCTTTGCCTGTGAATACAAAAATGCTTTATTTATCAAAGTGTTTGTTCTAGATTCCTATCTCTTTGGTTTTTTTTTTCTTTACACATATGGTAATTTCAACATTTAGCAATTAAATCAACAGTCAGGGGCTCCTATCCAAGTACTAACCAGGCCAGACCCCACTTAGCTTCAGAGGTCTGCTGCATTTAGGGTGGAATGGCTTACAGATCCCAATGACCTTTAGGAATGACATGCAAAGTCTTCACTTATTCACTGTAATGTAAGATTTTGTGAGCTATCCACAATGTAGTTTAATAATTAGGAGATATAGTCATAGAATATAAATATTGCATATAAGCAAATATAATTCCAAATATAATAATTTTTATGCAGGTTTTTTAAATTAAATGAGAATAAAGACAGCGCATACATTTCTTGATTACGCTTTTCTTTGTCA
The DNA here is from genome assembly GCA_963573935.1 of Arctocebus calabarensis. Taxonomy (NCBI): domain Eukaryota; kingdom Metazoa; phylum Chordata; class Mammalia; order Primates; family Lorisidae; genus Arctocebus; species Arctocebus calabarensis. The sequence continues at coordinate 5,710 of CAUYON010202588.1, forward strand.
AAGTTGTAGGAAAAAAATCACTCTAGTGGGAGTCATGACAAGCCATGTTTCTCTTCTCTATTGTTCCTGGGACAGCTGATAGGAGCAGAGACTTTCAAAAGGGAACATGGCTTTGTGTTTGCTGGAAACAGGCGCTGTCGACTTTCATCTTTGCATCTTCTGTGCCTCTCGTCTGATGATGGTTGTTTAACAAACAAGTCTAGCTTGGAGATATCTTTTCAGATGTGGTTGTACTGAGGTATGGTTTTATTAACTTCTTCTCCCCGTCTACAGTGAATCTATCTTTGTAGCCTCACTTCTACAGAAGTATGAATGGAGCCAACTATCTCGGCTACACTTTACAAAACATTTTTAATCTGACCCAATGGCTGATCAAGTGCCCCAAAGCACATGCTTATGTCTTCAATTAGAAACAGAGAAAATTAACCTAACAGGCACTGACCCTGAAAATAAACCATAACCCTCAAATGTTTAGTATTTATGAAAATTCAAAACATAAAACAAAGTATTCAGGAAGGAGGACTAAAACAGGCATATCTATTATTTGTGATATATTAAATATTATTTTTGATTAAAACAGATAATTAATTTTTTTCATAGTTTCAGTCCCAGTAGCAAGAAAACTATAATCCTTAAAACTATTAACTATTAACTTAACTAGTTAAGAAAAAAAACTATTTTTTCTTTTGCTGTACCTTCCTACTGATTTTATTCTAGATTTTATTGTTTTTTTATTTAAAAAGAATAACAGATTATTTATCTTTTTATGTTACCCAATAATCTTGTCAGCTATCTAAGATTTTATGAGAATTATACATACCATAAATATATTCATAGAATTTATATGTTTTTCTTTTATAATTTGTATTTTCTCTTTTCTGCTTCCCCTGTATATAACACAGTGACTGGTCTATAAGGGTTCAATAAATTGTTTAATGGAAAACTGAAAAAATTGAACAACTCTATGTCTTTTTTTTTTTTTTTTTGAGACAGAGTCTCAAGCTGTCACCCTGGAAAGAGTGCCATGGCATCAAAGCTCACAGTAACCTCCAATTCCTAGGCTCAAGCGAGTTTCCTGCCTCTGCCTCCCAAGTAGCTGGGATCACAGGCGCCCGCCACAACGCCCAGCCATTTTTTGGTTGCAGCCATCATTGTTGTTTGATGGGCCCGGGCTGGATTCAAATCCGCCAGCTCAGGTGTACGTGGCTGGCGCCTTAGCCCATTGAGCCATGGGCGCCGAGCCACAACTCTATGTCTTAAAGAAGAATTGAAAAACACCTGAAAGGATGGAATTTCTTCTTCGGAGACTACAATAAACAAATGAGAACTACAGTTCAGAAACTCTTACATTTAATATAAGCCAATAGTGAAAAGGGAAAAACGAGTAATTTAATTAGTTTGTACCATCTGATTTTGAATAGAAAAATAATTTACTGAATTAGCAATATCTTTCTTCAGATGCAAAGGAAAGTTGAACTAAAAGAGTACTTTTATTTGGGTGACAAAAGCAAGTCAATTAACTTATGAATTCTAAAGGAACAAAGTAGTTAAACATTTGCTGTATTGTAAAATATTCTAGTGACATTTTTATATGTCTGTGAGTTTTTCTATTACTGAGTAGTAATGTATTGTTTATATATATAATAGTTCAATTTTCTGTCCTAAATGGTGGCTCTATGAAGCATGTTCACTAATAAAACCAAATTAATGGAAATAGGAATTTTCCAGCTTCAATGGAACCATCCCAGAACCTACAATTAAATCAAGGAAGCTTCCAAGTCAATACTGTATAAAATTTATTACATAATGTTTTATGTGTTCATCATTTCTATTGATATTTTCAGAAGAAAATTATTTAAACTAAAAATGTATACACACACATACCTATATGTAAGTCTAACACACAAAGTAAGAATATCCTTAATTCTTTCCAATTATTCATAAAGAACAAACTGGTAAGTGTAACCATCCTACTTCACTGAAGGTTAATATTTTGAGACACAGACAGAGAAGGAAAGGAAGTCTTCATTAGACAAATCTCAGGATATACTCACTATGCTCAGAAGTATGTTACATAGCAGCACAAAGCAATTATAAAGGAAATACAGACAAGTGTCCTATTGAGTTTTTCATGATAATTAAGTAGTTCTTGTGTAATAATATAAATTAAGAATCTAGATCCATGGAGCTGCAAAGATTGTGCTGTATTTTCAGATTGTGCTATATTTATTTTTAAAAAATCATGGGGGCTCGGCATCTGTGACTCAACAGGCTAAGGCGCCAGCCACGTAAACCTGAGCTGGCGGGTTCGAATCCAGCTAGGTCCGCCAAACAACAATGACGGCTGCAACCTAAAACTGGCCGGGTGTTGTGGCGGGCGCCTGTAGTACCAGCTACTTGGGAGGCAGAGGCAGGAGACTAGCTTGAGCCCAGGAATTGGAGGTTGCTGTGAGTTGTGATGTCACAGCGCCCTGTCCAGGGTGACAGCTTGAGGTTCTGTCACACACACAAAAAAAAACAATCATGGGGCCAGGACACAAATCTAGGAAGGTCCTTATCTAACAGGAGCAATTAATGTAACCTGCTTCTGTGTACCCTCAATGAATCCCCAACAATAAAAAATAAAAAGGTCAATCTGTCGAATGAATGTTTAATTATGAAATTGAAGTGATACTTTATTTCTAAATATTCCTTTTATGTTGCAGGCTCTTGGAAGGATCAGGATTAGGATGTGTTCAACATCTTTTTCCAATAGAGTATTAATCACTTGTTTAGAGTATGATGCTACTGACAGCTCTGCCACAGGTATGGGTTAGCCTGAAGACAGATGTGGTTGTACTGAGGTGTGACTGAGCTACGTTTTCTCCAAAATAGCTAATCATAATATCTATCCTCATCTAAGAACACATAGTCCCAGTCATAGAGGACTTACAAAACACTAAAACCAAAAATAGTTTTATGCTATAATAGAAAACTATAATAAATAAACACTGAAGACAAATTATTTGCTTCATCACATAAAATTTTTATACCTATTTTGAAGATAAAATTCAGGCTTACAGGTCAAGTAAATTTGGTAAACTCCAATGTTCATGTAAATAAGCTTTATGCCAAATGTTTCTCTACTTAAAAGTTTGCAGATACATTATTATGGGTTTAAAAATTCTACTTGAGTAAACATTCATAGCTGCCGTTAATTCAGCATTTTTTCATGAAAGAAGCAACAATTGGACCACATCTAACATGTATTGATACTGAATTACTTCACATTCATTACTTTTCAAAATACTCAGTGATCAGAATGTGCCAGTAACCCTGATAGGCACTGGGATAGAGCAGAAATTAAACACACAAAAATATCTGTCTCATTTTGGGTGGTAAGGCAGAGTATAAGCAATTAATAAATAAAACGCATAAAATATAAGATAAAGTGATTAAAACAAGGCAGAGGGGGGGAAACAAGGAGATCCATGGAGTTTATGGGGCTTCATTTTAAAATGAATTAGTTAATGAAGACCTCATTTAGAAGATGCTATTAATCCAAGAACTCCGTGGAGTTATAGAGTAGAGCACATCCTATGGTTATCTGGGTAGCGAGGCAGAGGTGCAGTCCCAACAGAGAGACTGCAGGTTGCTGGTTGAAATATAGGAATAGAGATGAACTCAATGCCTTGGGAAAGAATGAGCAGGTTGACAGTAACGGGAAAGAGATTGGAGGGGACTGGATGGGAACCTGTGGAGGGTTTTGAGCAGAGTGCTAAAGCAACGTGGGATGTTTGAAAAAATCATTCTGGGTGTACTGTCAGAAATAGAAATTAAATGTTAAAAACAAGAGGCAATGACTCAGGAGGCTGTAGCAACAATCCAAGCAAGAGAGGTTGGTAGCTTGTTGCCATCACGTGGAAGATGTTGGTGACTTAGAACGAATGAAACTTATGGAGGTGGTGAGAAGCTAGAATCTGGATATATTTTAAGAATAGAACAAAGAGGATTTTTGGTAGGAGTCTGTGTATTGAATTGAGTGGCTAAAGATGTCTTCAAGTCTTGAGGCCCAAGAATTTAAGAAAAAGCTGCCATTTCTTAGATGAGGAAAATGTGAAAGGAAAGTTTGAGAAGGGAGGAAAGATGTTTATAGGTTTGAGTGTGGGTTTTGGTGGTGTTGTTCTTATTGTTGATATATTAGGTTTAAATAACTATTAATCATCCAAGTGGAGCTACCAGGAAGGCAATTTTGGGCATGAGTCTGGAAGAGATCTGAGTTGGAAATACAAATTTGGAAGCTAATAGCATAAAGATGTATATATGTGTATAAAGGCAGGAAGGTGGAAGAAAGTAAAGGAAACTCCAAATGATAGGTACAGATAGGAAGGAGTTAGAAGGTGTCAGATCTTCAGAGGGAAGTCAGAGAGATGAAATGAGGTCAGACCTATGGAGAAATCATCAAAGTGAGAGGAGTAATAAGAGATATGGGAGAACAACCAGAATAGCCCAGTACACTGAAAACAAACAAGTGTATTCTAAGAAAGAAATCACATGTGTCATAAGCTGCTGGATGGAGGAGCTTATGGAGGGGTCACTAGATCATGGGTCACTACAACAGTTGTAATTCAGCCATGCAAGCCTCAACTTGCGTAGCTTCTCAGTGCTGCCGAGAGGACTTCGTTTGTTTCTGTCCACATGGATTTTCCATTTCTTGATTTTTGTGTACCTCAAAACTGTTGTAATAACCCACATACCTTCCCAAGCAATTCTAACCAAGTGGTGCCCTATCAGTCTAAGAGGAAGATGTTTATATTAAACAAAATTTTGTGTCCTAAATTTATTGAATAGAATGAGAATGTGATTTATAAAAGCATTTTTGTGTGGTATATTTTTATTTGTTTAAAGTGGTAACCTCAAAATTCTCCATTGTTATATTTGAGGGCAGACTAATATACTGATGGGTCCATCAAAAAAGTAATTTTTCCTCCATTATTCCCTCAAATAGATTTTCTAGGCTTTGTGGTTTTGCTTCCTCACCCTCATCAATGCCCAAGGTTGCTATTTTTCATGATCTCATCTTTCTTGTAGAATGGTTTTATTCCTTTTGTTCTTTATTTTTGACTGACTGGATTAATTCAAAAGAGTCATCTTCAAACGCTAAATTTATTTCTTCTGCTTGGTCTAGTCTAATCTTAAAACTTTCCACTGCGGCTTTGTATTTCCTTAAATGAATGTTTAACTTCAGGAAATTCTATTTTTTAAAATATATCTACCTCTTTAGTAAATTTTCAATTCATTGCCTGAATTATTTTTTCTGTTTTCTTTGAGTTGTTTTTCCATTTTCTCTTGGATCTCATTGAGCTTCTTTAAAATCCATATTTGAATTTTTTTATCTGTCATTTCAATATTTTTATTTTGGCTGGGATTCTTTCATAGAGAGCTGGTCTGCTGCTTTGGGGATGTCCTTTCATGCTGATTTTTCACACTTCTGGAGTTCTTGCACTGAGTCCTTCTCATCTGAAGCGACTGTCACTTGTTATGGATAGATTTTCTTTTACTTAGATGGTATTCCCCCAACACACACACTCTTAGGGCTGTAGCTGTAACATATGTTGGGTGACGACCTTTGGCTTTGCTTGTGGGCACTTTTCTTATCTATACCTTGGTACCTTGGTTAAAGATATCCTTGCAGTGTCATCTGTGAGACAGTAGGTCATTCTTGTTAGTAATACCCTTTATAATTGAGTCAGTAAAGGCCATAGACAGCTGGACAAGTTGTCCTCCCTCCCAGTAGGTGGTGCTTACAAGAAAGAGCCAGCTCCAGTGGAGTTTTGGGAGGACTTGGGATAAGCCCCAGAAAAGAAGCCTTCAGATGCCCCAGGTGATGGCCAGGGCACCAGACCTCAGAGGACTCCTTATTGTCCACCGCAGCAGAAGTGAGTGGAGGATGGACGCTGGGTGGGGCTGAGTCATACAAGCCTGTGTTCAGGCCCCCAAAAGGCAGACAATAAGAGTCTGTCTCGACAGGGATCATGATGACCCTCAAGCTGCTGGGGGAAGCCACCATGGAGGGTGGGGACTAAAACAGCCCCACCAAATTAGAAAACCTTGTGGGGAAGTTCTCACATGAGATTCACAGACCGGTCATCAGGAATGGGTTTTGCTCTTTTCCCTCGTCCCCTGCCCTACCGATCTCTCCAGCATCCAGCTGCAAGCAGCACCCAAACTCCTCGTTGAACTCACCAGGAATGGCACTGGGGACTGGGAGCTTCTCTGCCCAGGATCCTGTCCCAGAGCAAAAGTTCAGCTTTCCTGTGGGGAGACTCTCCCACTTACTCCCCTTTCAGTTCCACCCATGTGCAACTTCTGCTTGGTCTGGTCTCAGGCTCCTCCATCTCCCAAGATTAGTTCATAATTCTCCCTTCCATTCCCCTGAGCAGCACAATCAAGTCCTAGGGGTAAGGGACACAGCCTGGAGCTCTGTCCTCAGATCCCCCAAATTCAATCCCTGGCCGTGCTAATCTCACTGCCCATGAAGTGAATGTTCAAGCAAGCTCAATATCCCTCCACTTCACTGTAGCAGCCAGGCAGGTGGCACCAAGGGGGGCTGGTGGGCAGAGAGCTCGCTGTCAGAGCCCCCTTGGTCTGTGGAGGGTTTTTTAGGGGAGAGATTTTGACCCCCACTCTTTGTCTTTGCCTTGATGTGTTTTTCATGCTCACCATGCAAAAAGCACAGATGACTGAGAACCCTGCCTTGGTTGTCCCTTGGAGCACCCATGTCACTCAGTAGCAGTGGGTAGGGGAGACATGTTGAGAAAAGGAGTCTGACTCAATTGCCTTTTGTCCTTCTCCCCAGGTGGGAGCCTACCCAGAAAGTCCAAGTTTGAGTATCACAAAGTGTCTCCAGGACCCACCAGTGTCCTGTGGCCACTGCAGTCTCAAAGAGAGAGGGTTAGGCTGGAAAATGTGAATGAGGGGACAACACAAAAAGTGAAAGTCTGAAGCTGCCTATGGAGGGCAAAGGCACACAAAAGGTGGAAAAGCAGTATCATATCCGCCATCTTGGTTCAGGCCTCAAAGTGGGTAGCAGCCTGGTATTTTGTTTTCATGAAGCTCCCAGTTCACTGGCAGCACAACTGTGGGGCTTGTGAGGGTAAACAAGCTCTCCAGCAACCTAGGAACCTAAAATCTGCCAGAGGTCTGAGAGAGGGAGAAACAAGTCTCCCCTCTATGCTTTCCGTGGGAGTCTAAGTTGCTCCAGGCTTGAGTTCTTCCAAAGTATCGCTCTTTCTTGTTCTGCTCTGCAAATATTTCCTAAGAAATCTCTAACAGGTCCTGGCACTTTCCCCTCAGAATCTCACCTGAGCTATGTCTTTTATTTTTTCATCTGTATTTTCCCTTCTTTCTGAGACTATGTGCCAATTGATGTCTCTAGTTCAGCCATCTTCTCCCCAATTCTCCACTTATGTTTAACTATCTATCTGGTTTTATAGTATTTATTAGATCTGTAAAGTTGATGTCTTAGTACATTGATCATATTTGTTCAGAATTAAAGTCAAATGCTGGGGATGGTGGCTCATTCCTATAATCATAGTACTCTAGGAGGCTGAGGTGGGTGGATTGCTTGAGCTCAGGAGTTGGACACCAGCATGAGGAAGAGCAAGACCCCATTTCTAAAAAGAGCCATGCATTATGGCGGGTATTCCCAGCTATTCAGGAGGCTGAGGCAAGAGGTCTCTGGAACCCACAAGTTTGAGGTTGCTGTGAGCTATGACACCACTGCACACTGCCAATAATGCAAAGTGAGACTCTATCTCAAAATAAAACAACACAAACAAACATATATATACATACACACAAAGAAAATTGAGTCAACACAAAGGAGGAGTAGCTGAGGATTATTTTTCGTGGGAAGAAAGCTGGACTTTTCTCACTAATGACAAACTGCAGCATACCCTTGTTTCCCAGCAGAAACAAACAATTAAGGTTAGAAAGAAAGGACACTATTTTTATTGTTAACTATAAATTTTCATAGGTTCTTGTCAGTGAAGGATGACAGAATACACCACTGCAAAATATGCCTCTTTAGCAAATGGCATATTTTTAGTTAAATGCACTTTTTTTTTGAAGCTTCTATCAGAAGGACATTTTGACCTTCTCTTTTTCTTCCTGAAAGGAGGAGATGAAATTGCCTTATCAAGGATATCCTCCTTCTATCAGAAGAAGGACAGAGAAAGTAAGTTGAGATCAAGAGAATTCTGTACAAACAGACCTTGTTCAAATAATTCTCTTATTTATCCTCTCTACAGAGATCAGATATTTTCTACAATTACCTCTCTTCATTCAACTATTGTAAAATTATTTATTTTTTGCCACTTCTTTGGATCTTCATGTCTCTATGAAAGCTCCTGTGTCTCATTAAATTTATATTAATAAATATGTGTGGTTTCCTCCAGTTAATCTGTTTTATGTCAGTTTAATTCTCAAACCCAGATAAAAAAACCTAAGATGATAGAGGTGAAACATAACCTCTCTGACAAGAATAATAAGTTGATATAAGTTTGTAGAACATTGTCTGACACAAAATAAATGGACTATAACAGTTTTCTATTATTGCCACAAAAAAATGTTGGAGGCATTTAGTACATGGAAATCTGTACAAATTATTTCACATTTAATTATTTAATAATATAATCCTATCTCCATACTAAACTTTCACTTTTTATATTTTTTAATACAATCTTTTGATATTAACAATGCAAAATAATTAGCTCCTGGAACAAATTCTTTATTATAACAGATTCTAAAATCATTTTACCAAGACGATATATTTTATTCTATGATTGAGGCTCTTGACATCTTAATTTGGATCTTAATTTTTAACTATAAATGTTAATAATGGCATCATGATTCTTTATGACTTCCTTAGATCTTTTTGCCTATTTCATGCCACTATATATAGAAATTATTTTTACGTGTCTTAAAGTGGAAGAAGTTTGCATATGTAGATAAAATGTATGAGTTTTATTGATTTAAATAATGTATATATATATACTTAATAAATATTTTATATAATACATAGAACATATATTATACATTGCATATATAATATTATTTATAATATGTATCTATACACACAGATGAATACATTGTGTGTGTGGTGTGGGAGAGCATGATTTGGAGTATAAATACATTTTAAGTTCATATTTTTTAACAATATTAATGTAGAGTACTAAGCTTTTACTACCATATAATGTGTATAATGCAATTTCTTCGAGCAGATAAATGGTAAACGTAAAAATTATAACTTTTAAATGGCCAGATAAAGTGGCTCACTCTTGTAATCTTATCACTTTGGGAGGCCAAGGCTGGAGGATCACTTGAGATTAGGAGTTTCAGACAACCCTGAGCAAGACAGTAAGATCCCTGTCTCTACAAAAAATAGAAAAATTAGCCAGGGATGGTGGTACAGGCCTTCATATCTGCTCAGAAGGCTGAGGCAGGAGAATCACTTGAGCCCAAATGTTTGAAGTTTCAGTGAGCTACAGTGACATCATTACACTCCAATCTAGGCAATAGAGGGAGGCCCTATCTCTAAAAATAATAGCAATAATCAATAAATTATAACTTAAAAAAGTGAATACATCCTTAGAGATTCCATTAATGAATTCTAATTCTTATCACAATTGATACAGAGTTCCCCTACTGAGGGTTAAATAGGGAGTCCTCTTACCCCCATTTTCTAGGCCTAAGTAGGCTCATGAATCAGTCTCATCACAGACCTCATCTCTAGGCCAAAACAGGCCCTTTGCAAGCTGCATTCTCTGGACAGAAACAAACCTCATAAAAAGCAGCCTCTGGGCTGCCCCTCTCCGAAAACACTCTCCTGCCTCTTCTGGAGCAGAGAAGAGCTTGTTTTTGGAACAAAGACTCCAAGGTCCACCATGTCTCCTGCACTGTGAACTAAAATCAAATCTTAAGGCTCGCTCTAAGTGGCTAACTGACCTCTTGGCCAAGAAGATCCCTAAAATTGAGTTGCTAGCCAAGAGAAAAGAGATCAGACACACCTCCATCATGCATCCTCTTATTAGAGATGTCCTCTGTGACTCACTCACAGGCCTAAGGCTATGCAAGACCTACCTGCAGGTCCTCAATATTCATAAACCCACCTGGATCTCTCTGGTACTTCCTATCTAACAGATCTTTCATCTTAATCATTCTTTTCACTGACTCCAGGTCTTTTAACCTAACTATTTCAGCCAAATGTCAGCTAAAGAATCTCTAAACTCACCTATCACCTCTAAACTCCCCTATTTCCAGATGTCCCATTTTGGGGGGCCAAGTGAATGTATGTTTTCTATGTGTTTATTTATGATCTCCCCTGTAATTTTTTATAAAATGTATAAAACCAAACTGTAACCCCACCATTGGGAGTCCACTTGCTCAAGGCTTCTTGGGTGTGGCCCTGGGTCATGGTCCTCAAATCTGGCTCAGAATAAACCACCTTAAATTATTTTACTTGTCTGGCTTCTTTTCTATTGACAGCACTATGGTAGTTTTAAAATTTATTTCTGCCCATAGGCCCCTGGCCAATTGCAACATGCTCCAGACCTACATTCCATCTCCCTAAACTCCCTGCCACAGGATAGGAAAAGAAGTATAGAAACCCCTAGATAGAAGGCCCAAAGGAGCTTCCCCCTAGGGTCTTCCCTCCACTGCCAGAGGTTCTGTCTTTTGTCCTCTTTTGCTTAGCTATTTATCTTGTAATAAAATCTGTCCTTTTGCTTACTCATTAGTCCATGGATTCATTCTTTAACTTTCCATGACCAAGGGCTCAGCAGAGAGAAATTTTGGCCACACAATATGTTCAATGTTTCGCATTGAAAATAAAGCAAAGTGTTCAGATCTTATAATGTAGAATATATATTCAGTCTTGAGTATGGAGATTTCCCTCCCACTTCCCTCCCCCCAAAAGTAAACATGCTTTCCTAAATCCATTGTTAAAGTTCTATCGCATATATAAGGACAGAATAGTAAGAGGTCTTTGAAGCTATTTAAGCTTAAATCTCTTTCTCTACATATTCTGTATTTCATGGATTCTTTGAGGCCAATTCCATGTGAAAGACTCCCTACTGTCATTACTGTGTTGGAAGAGACAAGGGGAAAAAGAAGTCTTAAATGAATTTTTTAGAGCATATTTTGTCCAGATTTTCTTTCTTTTCATATCCTCTTCTTCTGTTTGGTATTATTGCACTTTAAACAAAACCTTGAGCTATTCATTGCTAGTAGTTCTCTACCAAAAGATGTTCTTTAAAGGTATGCATTTTGGTTGTGGTGGGGAATGAGAAGCTATATAATTGCAATCCTCTTTTGAAATGTTCTATCACTGAAAATCTAACAACAGCAGGTTCTTCAATATTATACAAAAAACTTAGTTAAAATAACAAAATCATATCAATATCTTTATTTTGAGAATTTTCAGCCACCAAGTTACCATGCTTTTACGTAAAAATGATTTTATTTCTCATAGACTTCCAAAGACTTTCTCCTTGACCTTCCTCCAGGTTTTGACCTTCAGTGTCTCTCCTTGTTGGGCCTGAGTCACCCAATTTGATCAAGAATCTTTCTGAGTCAGCTTAGGAAGAATCCTGCACCCTGGATTTCTTATCATCCTGGTATATCTTCAGCAGGAGTCTCATTTGATCCCTTTAAACAAAATCCTCCCTTACTCAAGACATTTCCTCCTATTTTACTGTATTCTGTGATTACAAATCCCCACTTTTCCATGTTGTATTTGGAATTGAGGCCAGTTCTATACTGAGATCTCTTTTTTCATATTGCAATAGTTCCTAAGTAAAATCTGTTTTTACCACTTTACTGCCCAGTTGGTTTTTCTTGTATGCTCTCCACTTAATCTTTGGGATTTTCCCTACATAAACTTCTGCTCATAAACATTGGGTTATTTCAATCCATACTTCTTTCAAATTAGACCCTTTCCAATATCCACGCTGTTGTTTTATGTTCTAAATATAAAATACATTTTCATGCAGCACAATTGTCTATATATATTTTTTTCTTTTGGATATCTCCTTATATTAAAAAAAATCAAACAAACACATACACTCATATTTATAACCTGTTTTACATTCGATTTCATTCTGTCTTGATTTTTGAGCTGAGCTCTGACAAAAGAACAGGATTAGTTCTTGTCTCACGTGCTTTGTACATGTGTCCTGCTTTGCTCTTGTAAAAGTAGCAGAAATGTTCAAGTAATGTTTTAGCCCTGTGGGCACTCGTCAGGCACCAAGTGTTGAATGTTTAGATTTTAATTTTATGTCACCTTGAAAAGTCTTATTGAAAGGCCCATTATATTCTGTTCCCCTGGTACTGATCAAGTAAAACAAAAATAGAAGCATCGTTGAACACGATGTTGATTTTGAGAGTGGGCATTGTTTAAAAAGAGAATGCTAGGAAACTGCTATAAAGTACAAACATGAATCTGGGAATAATAGACGTGGCCAATTGTTTTGCCTCAGAGTGTAGAGCCTTTTTAAAAAAACCTTTTTTGCAGTGAATAAAATCTCAAGAGAAATTGTGAGATTATTTCTCTAAACGATAAGCAGGTGGATGTCACTCCCTTTATGAGGCAAATAAAACTGCATGTAAGTAAAAAGTAATTTAAGCTTTTCCCAATAAATGTACTTGATCTGTATTAAAAATGAACAGGTCCATTTAACTAGTCAAAACTGCCAAATAGGATCAACAACTCTTATTTAAAACCCCAAATTCATGATTTAATGGGAACATTTATCATTTATTACAACATTCTCTGAATACATCCCATGTGATTACTGGACATAGAATATGAGAAGAGAGTTTTTAAGTAAACAGGGTAAGTGCATCTATTTTCCCCTTTGAATGTATTTGAGATACTTGAATTCACAGAAAGCACAGACCACTGTTAATAAAAGGCTTGTATTTGAAATTTGGGGGATTTGAATAATAAAGCAATACCATTCAATTTGTATTTTCTTTGTAAAACTGGTGTTCAAACAGGAACATTAATATGATTTTAGAAGCAGTACTCCTCATACTGATGTCACTTTCAATACAGCTTCTTCTTTTATTATTAAGTCATAAACACATAGATCATGTATACATTAATGCCTTCGTGGGGTACAATGTGCTAATTTTATATACAATTTGGAATGCTTAAATCAAACTAGTTAATATAGCCTTCACCTCATTAATTATTGTGTTAAGACATTTATACTCAATACTTAATAGATTTGACATGTACCCCTGCAATATGAACCATAGGAATGATCTCACCGTTTACCCTTCTTCCATAAAATCTCCCCCCTTCCTTTCCCTCCCACTCCTCTTCCCTCCTTTATCCTGGGATATAGCTGTGATTTATCTTTCATGTGAAAGTGTGAGTGATTATAAATTGGTTTCATAATAGTTCTGAGTACATTGGATATTTTTTCTTCCATTCAGCTTCTTATCAGTGCCATCCTTTTAAACAAGAAAACACTGCCTCGACCACTCCAAGGTTAGAAAATATACAGAAAGTAAAGGGCATTTGTAGCCCAATAAATGAGAATGTGCTACTTTTATCTAGCTGTGAGGCCATGATATGGAAGGCAGTAGTCATTATTACGTATTACCATTCATTGACATAAATGCTACAAATCATAGTGGTCCTCCAGAAAAAGGCCTTTACAGGCTTCATATGTCATTTAAATATTTAAAATCTCTCAGTGCAATAAAATGCTTACTTTGAAATTCAGTCTGTGATCATTCTGGACTTGATACCTATTTGCCCTGGCTGTGTCTTCAGTTGATAACTGGAACAAATGAGTGCATACTGAGTCAAACTTTTATAAATTTTATTCCAAACATGTTTATGTTGTGAGGGTGGTGGTTTTGTGATTGCTGTCATTTTTATTGAGTTCTTAAAAACTCTCTGAGTTGGGAATAGTTTTTACATTTGAAATCATTTGATTTAGAGACAATTTTATCCTAATTCTAAGTAAGATGTAGATTTCAAGTAGAGTTTAAAGCTGCCTAAATACATGTGTGCATATCAAAAACTATGATTTAATTATCATCCAGTCTTCAAAAGCCTGGTCACGGGAGCTTTGCCAGTTCTAAGAAAAAATTCAAACCATTTTTCCTATTCTCTTATTTAACACAACAATCATCACCCCATAAGATTTCTATGACCAAATATGGGGGGATAGTTTCCTCCGTATCACCATGAATCAGTTCTGAGCGGGCACCAGCTGGTGGTTCTCCAATTCAATTCTGATGCTGCCCACCTGGATATTGCATCAGATCCCACAGGTTGAAGGCTCAGTCTCCAATACTTCACTCTCCAGGCCCACGGCTGGCTTCCTGGACCAAACAGCTTTAAGGTCGGGTTCCCATTGTCCCCTCATTGGGCTTGATTGCTTTGCTGAAGAGGTTCACATGAAAATATTTCACCCGAAAGTATATTACAACACATATAGATGAGGAGATGCATAGGGTAAGGAAGGGGCACGCCACTCTCCAGGAATCTCCATGTGCTCAGCACTCTGGAAGCTCTCTAACACATTCCTTCCAGGGCCTCATGGAGACTTCATCATGTAGGAACCATCAGCTAAACCAGGGAGTCCAACATTCCACCCACAGGCCCCATGAGACCCAAGATGGCAGAAAGAGCCTGACACAAAACTGTAAAATTATTTAAAACATTATTAGAATTGGAGGGATATTGTGATGGAATTTGACTGCACGGTTCTCCACTGTGAACTTTGTAGATGACAAAGTGATGTTGCAACATCTAAATTAAACACACATCTGCTGTTGCCTTTTGTCTGCATGAGTGGCTTCAGTTGACTGCAGTGTGCGGCTTCCCATGTGTTATTTTCCACACACGATAGGTCAAATCGACACCATCAGACATTACAGGTGCTTGTGGTAACCTGGCAAGGCAGCGATTATCAATATTTCAACCTACCTTTGCAACTTTAGGTGTTTAATATTACTTAGAAGTCAGGTGAGCGTTCTTATTTCATTATTGTGGGTTCTTCTACACCTGGCGACGCCTTATACGTTCACCACTATGCTTTACAATCGCCCCCTCTTGCATTGGCAGCAGTGATGTAAAAGGGCCCAAACTTTGCTTTTGATTTTCTTCTTAATTAATTTTCCTTTATCTATTATAATTGTTTAATCCCAGCATGGCTTTTACAATGTCTCAACAGAAATCATAACTGCTCCCTCCCAAAAATAAAAATAATGGATGAAGAAAGTCTATTCAATGAAAAGTGAACAGATGAATACTTTTTTTGTTGAGGCAAGTAGTAAGTAAGGTACTTTTCTTAATTTGCAGGGAATTGTGCAAGTTTTCAAAGCCTATCATTCAAAAAGGCATTTTATGCAAAAACATGCTGCCAAATTCATTGTGTATGAAGGATTGTGTTGTAAGGACAAAATAACAGAACAGAAAAAAGTCTATCTACTCAAAGAAAAAAAAATTGTTTTAAAGTTACCATTCAGATGGATTCCACTGTCACAGCTCATTATGTGGAAGCAAAAAAAAAAAAAAAAAATCCAAACCACTTACTGAGGGTGAGCTTATTAAATGATGTATGGAAAGTATGGCAGATATAATTTGCCCTAAAAAAAAGGAGGATATTTCTAAAATTAGTTTGTCTCATCAGACTACAGCCAGGCTAATTAAAGAAACTGGAAAATCGATCAAAAGAAGTTTGGAGAGTAAAGCTGCTAATTTTAAATTTTATGCTTTTGTGATGGATGACAGCCCTGATGCTACAAATAAGGCTCAACTTGCTATTTTTATTAGTGGTATTTATTGCAAATATAATGTCACTGAAGAAATGGCTTCTCTAGTGCCACTAAACGACACAACTAACGCAAGAGATTTACACGTAGTACAAAGCAGTAAAAAATACATTAAAGCAGTTTTCTTTTACTGATGGTGGCCTACGGATGATAGGAAAAAGAGAGGGATTGATACAATTAATAGAAAATAATGCAATTACTGCCCAAAACTCATGTTGGATGAAGAATCATTCAATAGCACATAAACAAAATTTACACAAATCGTCGAGACTGAATTTCCTAACAGTCAAGGGATTGAATCATCACCAATTCTAGGAATTCCTTAAAAGCATCAATGTTGATATGGTGACATCCTTTACTTTTGGAGATTAGATGGTAACTCCAAATGTTGACAACACTTTATGATTTGCACATTATCAAGTTATTTATGGTGTCAAAAACCAAACTTATGCCAGGACTTGACCATGAAAACTGGCTTAGAGAGTTAGCTCGGTGCTCCGGCTGTGCCTCTGGCAGCACTTGCACAGAAGACGACTACCAGGTGGAAATCAAAGTAGGTTTTATACTCTTTGGCCTGATGCATTTTGGGTTGAAATAAATCACGGGGAAACCTTCTCCAGGTAAACCAGAGTTGGGGATTGGTCAAAGCCGGGACTGAGGTAACTTATGAGGTTACTGATTGGTTGACTCTACCCCAAACTGACCCCACCTGCGGGCTGTGAGAACAAAGGAGCATATGGTGGATTGGTTGGTTCTAACCGAACTGACCCCACCCAGGGGCTGTAACACTCATAACGCTAATGGGCGCGGCCCCCCAGCCACCTTCCTTCCCCACCTGGTGTTCCCGGAGGTACCAGCTGGGGGCGCTCCACCACAGTGGAAATGCTTCCGGCGGCGGAGGCAAGTCGCCACAGGGGCGCCGTCCCCCTTCCACCCCACCTGTTTGCCTCTTAAAGTTTCAGGCCTTCTTGAACTCTCTCTTCAAAATTCTTTTCAACTTTCCCTTACAGTACATGTTGACTATAGGTCTCCTGCAAGTATTTAGCCTTAGATGGAGTTTACCAGCCACTCTGGGCTGCATTCCCAAGCAACCGGACTCCAGTCCAGCGTGCTGGGGAGTGGGTCTTCCATACGCCACATTTCCCGCTCCCCACCACGGAGCTGGGATTCAGCACTGGGCTCTTCAGTAGCTGGTGGAAAGAAGGAGAGTAAAGGTCAGAATTTCCCCATTAGGGAAGAGGCAGGGCATTTTCAAAATGGGGCACTAACAAATAGAACACTGGTTACACAAAGACATAGAGGAAATTCAGTCTTTACACTCAGCACTTAGGTTCAACAAGTATGGATAGGTCTACGGAAATGACATTGGGCAAAAATGGTATGATCTAATGCTGATTAACTGGATGGGGAAATCCAGCAAGAATTGTGTAGATTCTTCTTGGTCTCTCTGAGCATTGAAGGAAATTAAAGATATTTTCCCTTCAAATATGGGATTTTGACATACCGGACTGCCTCAAGGAGCCTCAAAATCTTGCTGCCCTCCCTGAGTCTATCTCACTGGGCCTCCCACTGCAGTTCTTCCATTGAAGTTTCTTGATCAGCCTCAGATCCAAACCCACCTAGAAAAAAAGAAATGAACAAAACCAAAAACAGTCTTTGACTCAGTTTGGTACTTCCCTGTAAGACTGGGATATGACTACACCAGAACAGACACTTCCTTTCTTGCAGACCCATTCAAACTCCAAAGGGAACTATTTACTAGCTGATCCTTTCTCATTCAATCATCCTCCTTAGTATTCCCTTAGTGGTCTCAGCAGAATCCCTTTTTCCATCCTCCTGTAAGTCATTTCACCAGATGGCATGGAAGCATCTGAACCCTGTTGGGGAGCTGACTCTTCATTTTCTGAGGGGTTCCGTAAACTCACATTAAAATATAATTGTGTAGTTTTCTCTTATTAATCTGCTTGATTGTGAGTTGATTTTTCAGTGAATCTTGTAAGGGTGAAGTAGATGTTTTCCCTTTGTCACTACAGTATTCATTTCATCCACTTTCTGGAATGGGAGACTTATGACCCTTAGTTAAACATGGTAGGTCGCATAATTCTTTTATGGCTAATTTTCACGTGGAATGGTGGAGGGAAAGTTGGAATAACATTTTTTGGTTTTATGACTGGCTTGGGGAAAGAGGGGTTCTTGTTTCTGTGACTCATCGTGGAGAAGAGGGATTCTAGTTTCTGTGGCTAGCCTCTCAGGAGAATGGGAATGAGAGAAGCAGGGAAGAGGAAGGTAAGAGAGAAACATTTACTTCTGAGGCAGCTTCTGAGGCTTTTAAATAATTAATGTATTTATTTATTTATTTACTTATTTTTGAGACAGAGTCTCATTATGTCATCCTCGGTAGAGTGTTGTGGTGTCACAGCTCACAGCAACCTCAAACTCTGGGGCTTAAGAAATTCTCTTTCCTCAGCCTCCCAAGTTGCTGGGACTTCCACCCGGCTATTTTTTTTTTCTGTATTTGTCATTGTTGTTTCGCAGGCTCAGGCTGGGTTCGAACCCACCAGCCCCAGTGTATGTGACTGGCACCCTAGTCGCTGTGCTATAAGTGCTGAGCCAGGTTTTTATTTTTGATATTGCTTCTGAGTCATAACAGCAACCATCACTCAAAATATAATCAAAATCATTTGTATATAATTAAAAACTATGATAAATCTTAAATAGTAAGATAGAATTTTTTTAATTTGGCTTTAATAAATGCTACACCTTCTGAGGAATGCTCGGTTCCAGCTTGGGGAAGAGGAAGAGAAGCTGAGAGGCAAGTGGGCAAATCCAACTTTAATGCAAACAACTCCACTTCCGCTTTTGAAGACTGAGCTGCAACTTCTTCAAATATTATTTGCTTAATCTTCAAATTGAAAAAAGGAAATTGGCTCCATGGCATGATCCAGTTGTCTGTTTTTAAAAGAAAAACATTGTTGACTATTATCACTAAAGGTTTAAATTAGTTAGCAGTCTTATTTCTTTCTTTCTTTTTTTTTAGCAGTCTTATTTCTAATGTCTAGTTTGCCTTACTTTGTATGTCTTTGATTTTCTTGCGTGTACAAGAGCCAAATTGTATCCTCTGAAAATAATTTTTTAAAAATCAATTTACATTGAATCACTGGCTGATAAATGAAAACATTTTGCCTGATTCCACCTCAGAAAGTAGAACACTGAATCGCTATTTGTTTTGGAGAGAAAGTTATACCTTTATGTTTTTGAACTAACATTAACTTGAAAGAATCTTAGTAAAATTTTCTGTGTTTAAAAGCGGGGGCAAAGGGAAAAGCTGAATTGGAGGAAATCATAAAACTGAACAATCAATTTTATGAGACAAAGGAACTAATTAAACATTTGTTTCCTAAAGACAGATATATTCTATTAATAGTCATAATAACAGAAGTAGAACCTTGCTCTCTAGTCAGGTAAATTGTGTTTTTCTTTTCCTTTATTTATTCAATTTATTTATCATTACAATTTTTTTAAAGACAGAGTCTCACCATGTTGCAGGCTAGTTTCAAACTCCCTGGTGCAAGTGGTTCTCCCTCTTCAGCCTCCCGATAGCTAGGATTACAGGTATGGCCTGCTGGGCTCAGATGCATTTTTAATTTATGTCTATATAGAAATGATGTCACTCTATACTTGAGAAAATTTGCCTACTAGTCTTGGAATTTAGAAAACTCATCTTCCCAAAATCAGGGATGGAGAAGAAAGACACACATTCATCAGCTCTTTCAGGCCTGCTAACTTAACCAAAAACCTCATCAGAAGCACGTAGGCTTTTCCCGTTATATCCAGTCTAGCAGATACAGAGAACCTCTGGAAGGTGACAGACTACCCAACGGACTGTTGTAAGCTGGTCAACATATAGAGAAAGTCAACATGTGGAACTAGGCCTTCCAAGCACTTTTTCTAGGATGAGTTAGTAGACTTCATTGTCACACCTCAGCACTGTCAGCTCTGATGGTCATTCCGAAAAAAGAGTTCCAGAATTGCTTTGAAGAGTGGACTAGGTGCTTGCCTCAGTGCATAGCCTCCTAGGGGCAGTGCTTTGAAGGTGACCGTAGTGATGTTCAGCAATGAGGTATGTATGGCACTTTTACTAGGATGAGTTGGGAACATAATTATCTAACCTCATAAGAGTAACCTGATTTGTTTTAGTTAATCACTCCTAATGAGGAAGTGCTCAGCAAACCTATTACTTTGAAAATTCTTATCACCACTTGGAATTATGCCACAACTTGTAGAACAGTAAGGATTCATTTCTATGGAAAAAAAATGCTTCTTGGAGCAGTAATGCTTTAAGGAAGGAACGAAACCATCATTGTACATGAATGTATCAATGGCTAGCCTCTAGTGCTTTTATGAACAAGAAAGACAAGGCTTAGATACAAAGATGTGAAAAGCGCCTTCAAAGTTGTGCTCATGGATGACTTAGTGCAAGTCCTTTAGAATTGTTAACACTGGTTTAATACCCCAAAGGATTTTTTTTTTATTTTGGGGTCATCAGAATGCTTGCTAAAACTATAAAGCATACTATACCTTAGGGAGGAGTTAGGGTAGGTGTTAAACTCTTTGTGAAATATTTAGAGGCAGGGATTAAATAAGCAAATAGCTCATGGTCACACAGCAAAGTTGAGTCTGAATCTCAGATATCCCAATACCAGATTGTTTATATTTTACCCTTTTTTTTTTGTATTAAAGTTTTCCTTATTATCTCTTACAAGAAAAAAAAAAAGCCTACCAATAAAAAGTTTGATCTGTTTATATACCAAACCAAATATAATTAATTTAACATAAACCCACTTCAAAATATACATTTCTTGAACTTATATATTTTTCCAGGAAAAGTAAACCAATATAACTTTCTAATTATTTTTTATATTAGACGTCATTTTTGAACGATATATATTTCAAATGGTGTTACATGAGTACAAAAAAGAAAATGGCATTTCTTTATTTTTATTTACTTCATATTACTAGCACAGGTATTAAAGTTAGAAGTGTCAGAGGAAGCTTTTGATTTGTCTCCTGTGTACCAAACCACAAAAAGAATGCTTTTGCAAGACTGAACATTTCTGTCAAAAATTGCTATACACAGGCGGTTATTCTGATTCGTTTCTTATTTGCCTGATAAATCCTATTTGACAGGATTCTCTGTGCTTCGACTAAATTATTAATGTTTATTCCCTTCTACCCATTATTTACATAAAGAAAATCCAGCATCATTGTGCCTTTTGTTCTTCCCTCCCCAGTATAGATTTCAAGGGAAACAATTTTAAACTAGAACAGGATTATACTTGTGCTGTAATTTGAAAAGACAAAATTAAAAATTGCATTTTTTCCTTATTGATGTGATTTTGAAAGAAAATATCTCAAGAACTTTGTTAAAACAGATACTACAAAAATATTAAAACATGAAGAAGGAGTGGGAGCTACTGGTCATGAATGGATGACTACCTTTTCATTTCCCAAACCCAAGAATCTAGTATTTTGATAACCACCCTACTTCCTCGAATTGATAGCCATTCCTGCAGCATTCCAAATTCCTGTAAGAAATACTTCTTCCTCCTCTGTGCAATATGCTTGGACTATTCTGCTTTGTCTAGAGTAGCCTTCTGACCTGGATGTCAATCACTTTAAGACTTGTCTTCAATAGAGTAACAGAGAAGGAATGAGAAGCAGGGCTGATGCATCCAAGAAGAGCCAGGTCTTAAAACTTTCCCTTATTTCCTACTACCTGGATCTGTGGAGCTTTTCTTTTTCATATCCTTTATGACATGTTTTTTTCATTAATTAGATTTTTCTGGGCTACCTAGGCTTTCACCTGCTCTTCCACTGAAACTTCCCCTCTGTGTCTAAGTACTAGAGGTATTCTCTGGCTCACCATAAAGAACACTAATAGGGGTAAGGATTAAATTATTTTATGAATAAAATACTTGCAATAAAACGTTAAAAATTGTTACTACAAAATATTCTTCGAAAAATCTATGTTGTGGATAGAATTTTACATAAAACCATCTTCAATACCTTAAGAATAAGACTTCAATCTGAAGAGTGAAATAATATTTTTCATAAGAAGAATTGTATTCCAATCATATTTATGCAAATAGTCTCATATGTGCCTGATCTTCTAGCTAATACTGAAAAAAAATGTTTCTTTCCTCTTCTCCATGTCCTCAACAGCAGAATGGAGTGGAGCCGCCGTCATCAGCACCCATGCTCATACCACAAGTTAAGCATTTCATATCTAATGCCATTCTTCTTCTTAAAACTAAACTGAAAAGAAATAGAAACATAGGCTATAGAGCAAGGATGATAGAAATTTTAAAGATTTTTAAAGTGGAAAGCAGTTGCAATCGGATTCCTTTTAGCCTTTTGGATTTCGATTATCTTTAGAGCACTTGAAAACAAAATCTAAATTGTAAGGAAAGAATTATCAGTAATCATAACTGCCATGATGAAAATAATGTTACCAGCATAGGAAGTGTAAGTGATATGAAAAATAGTGAAGTAATTAAAATTTTATTAGTTCTCTGCTTTCTGACAAAATCAACACTCAATATAAAAGTGCATTAAGGCTTAGAAGAAAGGAAATTCTACTTTGACTTGGAAGTTGATAAAGATTTATTTTTTTCTCTTTCTTTACCTTCTGTACATTGCCATTGCACTCCCACCCCGTCCTCCAACAATTGCTCAGAAAAATGAGGAAATTAATTTATAGCATATGGAAGCACTTTCTTCTCTCCCTGTGTATACCCTGAGGGGTGGGGGAAAGTTGTGTGCAAAATCTGTTAAATGAAATATGTATTTCCAAATGTAACTGATAAGGAAAAGTTTCTTGAAGACTTATGAAGCTTGGGTGCATTCATATTCTTTTCTCTGAAAGTCGGTGTTTTTATTTTATTTTATTTTACTTTATTTTATTTCTTTATTTTTTGAGACAGAGTCTCAAGTTGTCACCCTGGGTAGACTACTGTGGTATCACAGCTCACAGCAACCTCAAACTCTTGGACTTAAGTGATTCTCTTGCCTGAGCCTCCAAAGTCGCTGGGACTACAGGTGCCCACCATAATGCCTGGCTATTTTTCAGTTGTAATTGTCATTATTGTTTGGCAGGCCCAGGCTGGATTCAAACCGCCAGCTCCAGTGTATGTGACTGGTGCCGAACCAAGGTCAATGTTTTTATTTCTGCCCCCTCTATGGAGATTAGTTCATCAATAAAATAATTTTCTTTGTTTTTCTAAAATATTAGTTTTCTTTTTTCTGTGTGGGTGTCCATTCACTTAAAATTAAGTTTTTAATTAATATGTAAATCATACCATTTAACATGGGATAATTTTATGAGCACCTGAAGTTATTTAGATCATCTTTTATATAAGGTAATAAAGGGACTTTTATATAAGTTAATAAAATAAATTTCTATCTGGAATGTACATTTTTTATGTAATAATAAGAATAATGGGGTGAGTGTGGTGGCTCACACCTCTAGTCCTAGCACTCTGGGAGGCAGAGGCAGGAGTATTGTTTGAGCTCAGGAGTTTGAGACCAGCCTGATCAAGAGAGAGACACCGTCTTTATTAAAAATAGAAAAAAGTAGCCAGGATGTGGTGGTGCACCCCTTGTAGTTACAGCTATTGAGGAGGTTGAGGCAATGGGATTGCTCAAGCCCAAGAGTTTAAGGTTTCTATGAGCTATGAACTATGAAACTCTACTCAGGGTGACAGAGTGAGACCCCATCTTAAGGGGGGGAAGAATAGTGTATTACTTCTCAAGATTTCCTTTTTTAATCACTCCTGTTTTCCTTTAATATCAGTTTTAAAAATTAAAGAAAGTTTACATCTCTATAGACGTAGTTTAAATATAAAAATGTATTAAACAGACATCTGTTTAGTTTCCATTATTTTCATATTTAAACTACATCTATATGAAACTAAACTGATGTCTGCCTAATGGATGATCATTTTCAAAACAATTTCACACGCATTTTTATTTCCTTACTGTAATGTGCTGGCACTGTGTTAAGCACAGAGTTTTCGAAGATGATAAAATCTATTCCCTGCATCTAAGAAGCTCAAGTCTAGTGAGAGGGATGTGCTAGCCTTTCTGATTCTCATAATCTCTGCTGCCTTCACTACATAGTGTTCCTTTTACATAATCTTAACCCTTGGATGCTCCGTGATTGCTGCACATGGTTACAGAATTCCTCAGTCGCTCCCTTTGAGGATGTAATGGGCCCTCGTGCTCTTCTGACAATCAGGAGCCCTGGAAGTTTGGTTCCACATTCTCCCCCCTCTCTTTCAACATAGATCTTTTCATCAGCATATATTTTTTTCCCTCCCTATGCTAAAAGATGTGTTTCTCCTTCTTTCTCTAGGATTTCACTTCATAAATATTTTCTCTATTCTTTGTAATTTCTGTTTATTTTCTGGCTTTTGGCCTTCAGCTTATATTGTCCAGACTTCTCCTTTGGTTTTGGATACTTAACTCCCAATGCGTTATTTCAGTTTTCCCCTGTTCTTCCACTCAATTTTGAGAAAAAGGGATTCCGTGTAGAAACTGGGACATCAAGTATGCTCAGGTGGGCTACAGTGCAAGGACATCTTGTTAGCAATGGGGGACTTAAAGGTTCACTTTTTTATGAAGTTGATGTCTTTGTGCAGTGGTGGCGGCAGCTGTGTTTCTCTTCCTCCCTCCCTCCTCTTCCTCATTCTCATTTCTTCATTCTCCCTTCACCCTTCCCCTGCCTCTTCCTCCCTTTTGTCTCTTCCATTCCCCTCTTTTCTGTCCTCCCTCCTTCTCTTTTTCCTCTTCTAAGCTATTCATTTTCCTATTTGAAATCATCTTCTATAGATCACCTTATTATCTCTGCTTACCTTGCTTTCAACTGCTATGGTGAAACAGGCCTAGTATATTCTCCTAATTAAAATGATACATTTGTCCTTATAAAGTGTCCAAGTAGAATCAGTCCAGACCTCTGGGGAAGGAGCTATGGATCAGGATGCATAAAACCACAGAAGAAGAAAGCATCTACTCTACTCTCTTGTTGTCACACTAATTTTCCATTTATGTTTGGCATAAAGTCTGAGCTAATAAATTGGATTACATAGCTCACATATTTAACTGCTATGCTTTGCTTTACTCTATGGACATCTAATTAACAATGTCATCTGGGCATCTTTATTCTCTTCCTTACACTGAGTATACTTTTTTTCCCATTTAAAATGAGACTATGTTCAGGGAAGTAGAATTGTGGAGGCAAAAGCATGCAGAAACTTTAATACTTTAAATTTAAGGAACATGAACATCTAACTTACTGAGGCCATATGGCTCAACTCTGTCTTTATCATTAAGAAACAATCTTGATCTCTAATCATATTTTGGTATTAACATTGATAACACATTTCTGGAATTCAAGACGTCTGATTGACAATTCTATGGTTTAAAAGACTTCCACTAATCCTGGACAAACTATCCTCCCATGTACACATAGAACAGCTTTTGCATTTGCATAAAAATCTTAACCAAGAATTAATTTGGAGTCAAATTCTTGTCTAATAAATACATATGCACTTTCTTGAAAATAACTCATTGCTTAATAAAAATATATCTACAAAAATGATCCAAGAACATAATAATTAACACACATTGAATATTCACTGTATGCCAGGCACAGCAAATCCATGAGCTAGGGCTTATCGTTTCTTTATGTGAAAATGAATTGAGGTACTAACTAATTACATTAGGTTTATACACAAAGTACCTAACTCCAAAATATAGACCTTTGACTAATGCGAAACAGTGTCTATCCCAACAGTAGAAAACTTTGATCCTGAATCCAGTCCTGGCATCCTCTATTATTATCAGTGTATTCCATCCATAAAATGAAATCAATTCATAATTGCTTAGTCAATTATAGAATTTCCTTTCCTTTTATTTCAATTCTCTTCGATGTTATGATCTTTTTTATTTTATTGTTTTGAAACAAGCCTTTTAAAACATTGATGTGCATTTCGTGTACTTTTCTCATGATCCATTAACTTCTTAACTCATTAACCTTGCATTTGCTTTAAGCACAATGCCAAAATATTGTGTTGAGGCTCAGAGTGCCCTGGATTTTTACTGCTTTAGGACTCTTTTTCATTTTTCTTCTACACATCTCATCTTTCACTTGGTTCTTTGTGTACACCAGTTTCTCTCTCCTCCTTGAAACTCTGCTTTATTTAATTCTAAGGCTACTTTCCTTTACAATACTCCTTCTCATATTTTGTGGAAAAAATATGGAAATATGGAAAAATATTTCTCATAATTTAGTGGAAAATCAGTATCAGAATAAGTAAATTATAATATCTCAGAAAAAATTATTTTCCAATGTGATGTAAGTCTGTGAGAAGAAGGCTACAAAGTACCACTATGAGCAAATAAAATTTAGACAACTTAAAGAAATGCCTAGGCTACTTCTCTTGGTTCTGTCATGCAGGAAGTTTCACACCCATGCCTTGCCTCCACTCATCATTATCAACTCCTCTCAGATTGAATTGAAATGTTTTCTAAAACTCTGAATTTAGCCTTGGAATCTCTTTCATTGGATAGCACATATGTTTATCATTCCAGAAGCCTTGGGTTCATGTTTCCTCTGGCCCCTAGAGTGATGCCAGCTGTCAGTTATCTACTAAAAGCATAGCATCATGCGATTGAAATAATTATTCTGAACATTCAGTGGCCTGATAACTCTTACTGATTTTAACTCACCTTAAAGCCTTTGTAGCAACAATGACTATGACGTGTATCTTTTGTCCATAATTTGAACCCAAAGAATATTCTGCCAGGCCTTCTACAAGCACACTCAACCCAAGTCTGCACTCTCATCCCATCTTACTACTGTAACTCAAACTTCTAATCACGTCAACCTTTCCATACAAATGCTTTGTTATGAAGATTTTCTCTTGTGCAGACTTACTGGACATTTCTGTTTTTTTAGTACTCGATTATGGCATGTTCAGTACATCTAGTATGGCAATTATGACTTGGTATTTTACTTAGCTGCTTACTTGTCATTCTTCTGGCCTACACTTTGAGTGCCTGAAAAATAGCACTGTGCCCTTTACATCTCTTTATCTCCAGCACATAACATGTGGAGACATAAGACCTCTGCATGAAACAGGATGTGTTTAGTATTTGTTTAGTGAAAAAGAAAAACAAATAAAACAATTGTATGATTGAATATATGAATGAATACAAATTACCTTGTATGATATGTTTGCTATTATTCCCCTTTTTAGCTAAGTACATATTCTGTTTATAGATGGCTTTGAAGTATTTGAAACTCTTTCAAAATCACTTATATTCATAACCTCATGGTAAAGCAGACAAAGCTGATATCATTTGTCTTATTCTAGAGATGAGGGCATTGGTGTTTAGAGAAAAAGAGATAAACTAAGATTATGGAAAACTAGACTAGAACCCAGATTGCTTCACTTAACGAATAACAAAATATAAAGTGACAATCTAGTGTAAGTTATCTTTCACATACAAACAAGAGGAAATTGAGATGTCTGCTATGAAATAAGATGACTTATTTTGAATTCTTGTAGAGATGGAAGAAATACAAAATAATATCAATTGTAACAATACAGATGGGATTTTTAAAATACAAGTGAATTTTCAAAAGTATAAATTTTAAACTTTTTAAATATCCTATTATCTATGGACCACATGCCTTCAGAAAACATTTCTAAGCTTAAATATTTGCTTTATTCTACCTATTCTTTTAGAATTTTTTTTTCTAAAGTGAGATAGAAGTACACAAAATTTATGGCATATAATTACCAGTCATGTTCACATCTCAGTGTACATTAGGCCTTGTTGTGTTTGTCTATGATGACTCCCTTCGAAACCACACAATTTAATGAGCCTTTGCTCCAGAGAAAATTAGGAAGGTTTGAATGTTACTAAATTGGTGATACCCTAGAGTTAAGATTACATAAAGTAGGATATAGGGAGAAGTGGGTAAGGTTTTTGAATAGAAAGAAAAGGTAAGTATTGCTCATGAATTTTTTTTTAATTTAACCTCCTTATTTTAGTAGAACAGAATTACCCAGACATGCAAATTGCATTAAAAATTGCATTGCAAAGACAATCTAAGAATTTTTTGAACATTAATGATCTGGTCCATGTACTGTTCCGTCTACATAATAACAAGTAAACTGCAAATCTACAAAGGCCCAGTAAGGGAGGATAATTAAATATATCTCTATCTCTATATCTATCTATCTATCTATCTATCTATCTATTTCCAATAAATAGCACTGCGCCCTTTACATCTCCTTACCTCTAGCACATAACATGTGGAGACATAACACCTCCCCATGACACAGGAGGTGTTTAGTATTTGTTCAGTGAAAAAAAAAAACAAAGTTTTTTGTATAACTTACCACTTACCAAAGTTTGTTGTAGAACTTACCACTTAATTTAAAGTCTGTAATTTATGGCAGTATGTTACTCTATTCATTCAGAGGCAACCCGTTATTCCACAAAGAACCAATGTGTCCCCCAGAAATGTCTGCCTCTCATTGGTTGCTGAGAATATCCTATTATCTTATCTGAACAAAGTAAATTTCTCCTGTCTAACTTTCTGAAGCTTACTTGTCCCACATCCCATTTCAAAGAATATATATACCTCCTGTTTTGGCACATATCTAATTGTCTTAGTTCTTTTTGTGAACAAATTGGATAAGTTATGAAGAAAAGTTTGTTTAGCTCACTGTTCTAGAGGCTGGGAAGTCCAAGAAATGGCCCTGGAATCTGATGAAGGCCTTCTTGCTGTGTCATAACATTAAATGGCAAGAGAGCAAATATGCAAGAGAGCCAGAGAGAGCTCACTCTTATAACAAACCAAGTCCTATAACAGCTACACTAATTTATTCATGAGGGCAGAAAGATTAAGTTTCCAACACGTCATACTTTGGGGAACACATTAAAACAAGTCAATGAATGTATCTGTCAGTTGCTAACAGTTCTACCACGTAGATCATCAAAAATGAAAAAATGATAAACATGAATTTGAATTGATATGCGTATTTCTCTTAGAGGTACACTTTTTCATTAAAATGGATTTCATAATTATTTTTTCAGCTTTATTTATTTATTTGCAAATGTAACCTAAAATATAATTTTAAACCCCCCTCAGTCCACTGAATGGGTTCCTTTGGGCCAGGGTCATCCCAGAAAAACCTTAAAGCTGACTTGCCAGCCAAGAGGAGAAGAGAGATAAGACGTGCCTAGCTATTCCCTGTCTCTCTTGGAGTTATTTTTTATAAAAGTAAGATACAAAATCATTAAAAAACCTAAGACCATATAAAACAAAGATTAAACCACATCTGCTGGTCATCAATTTACTCAACAGATCATTTGAGTCTCAATATATGTCTAGTGGCTTATGTATGATGAGCAGACTTCTTTATCTTTACTTAAAACATTCCAAGCCCAGACAAAGCTTCATTTCTGTAACTGATAACAAATAAAATATCTTAGACCCACCTATAATCTATAAGCCCCTGCTTTAAGATGTCTGGCCTAACCAATGTATAACTTCCATATATTGATTTCTGACTCCATGCACAATTTCTGTCTTCCTAAAACATACAAAATCCAACTATAACCTAACCACTGCAAGACCACTTACTCAAGGCCTCTTGGACGTGGCTCTCTGGGCCATGGTAGTGCATATTCAGCTCTGAATAAACTTCTTTAAATTATTTTACAGAGTTTGAGTTCTTTTCCCTGACATAAAAAATAAAATCCTTCCATCGAAATGGTCGATTTTATGAGTTTCGGTGACTGCACACCACTACCACCATGAAAATACATGACAATTTTATTTCCTCTCCAATTTTTTTCCCTTTTCTTGTCTCTCCACAATGGTTGGCTGTAAATACATGTACACATTATTGATCTGCTTTCTGCCATTATAATTTTAACTTTTTTATATAAATGTAATCAAACAATATACTCAGTGGTCCCCTCTATTTTGTTGGGGTGATGGAGGATATTTTTCAAGACCCCCAGTGGATACCCCATACAGTACATAGGATCAAATCCAGAATATTTATCCTATGCTTTTTCCTATACACTTTTAATAAAGTTTAATTTATAATCTAGGCACAGTAAGAGATTGGTAGCAATTAACATAATGAATAGAAAACTTCTAACAATAATAATTGAAGGAATGTGAATGTCGTCTCTCTCTCTCTGTTTCTCTCACTCTCTCAAATTTTTTTTTTTTTTTTTTGTAGAGACTGCCGTGGCATCACACAGCTCACAGCAATCTCCAGCTCCTGGGCTTAGGCAATTCTCTAGCCTCAACCTCCAGAGTAGCTGGGATTAAAGGCGCCCACCACAACACCTGGCTATCTCTCAAAATGTTTCATTTTACCAAATAGCGGATAACTAAGACTGCGTAAGGCAAAACCATGAATAGGGTGGTGGTGGGGATACTGTATATCTCTCTGTATTTAACCTATTTTTCTTGTAATAATGCTTTTGAGATTTATGCATGTTTTTAAAGGAATAATTCATTTCTTCTTTTCATTACTGTAGAATAAATGAACCAAGATGCACCATGTATATTGGACTCTGGTTGGTTGTTTCTTCACAGCATTATAAGATATATTAGCACAAAAGTCTGCTGGCTCCACATTCAATTTCTTACACATGTAATTGTTTTAAAAATAACCAAACAAACAAGATTTTCTTCAGCCATTTATGGCCTATTTTGCATATTCTGCAAAACTACAACCATCATCTGCTGCTCATTGGCAAACTGGAGCCGTTTGGTTTTAAGACCCTGAACGGCCATCACCTCGGAGACAGGTCACTGGTCATTGACTCAGACTCCCCTTGCGCTAAGTGATTTCACCTAGATGTATAAATTCTCTCTCTGATTCCATCTGCCCAGAGAATTCTCTGTCCAAATGATGAGCCCCCGTTCTAAGCCTCTGAACAGTCTTATTCTGTGAGGACCCTTTCTTCTCATTCAACCCTGTCGAATAATCTCACTAGAGATTATTGTGGTTTACATGTTCTTATCTTTTTCCTTGATCAGTCCTCAAATTCCTCAAACCCCTTACAAATATGAAATAGTATTCTATACTATAGCACATTTCATTCATTAATCAGTTGACAGAATTTGGATTTGTTTTCACTTTTGCCTGTTATTCATAATTCTGCTATTAACATTTACATACAAATCTATGTGAGCATGTTTTAATTTCTTTTGGAAAAATCCAGAGAGTATGCCTGAGTCACATGAGAATATATGTTTAGCTTTTAAAGAAATGACTGAATTGTTCCCCAAAGTGGCTACACCACTTTGTGTTTCATTAAAAATGCATGAGTTTTTTAAGCATTCCACATCATATCCAACAAATGCCAATGCCTGTTGTTTCTGTTTGTGTTTTCACTTTAGTAATTCTTGTGGGTGGATAGAGGAATCTCATTGTGATTTCAATCTGCATTTCCATGATGATGAGTGATGTTGAGTATCTATCTGTCCCCGAGTTTATTTGCCATTCAGATATATTCTTTTATAAAGTATCTGTTCAAGTAATTTGTCTTTTTGAAAATGGATTGTCAATGAGTTTTGAGTTGTATATTTTTTAAAATTCTGGATGCAAACCATTTGTCAAATATATATTTTACATTATTTTTTCTCAATCTCTGGCATGTATTTTCTTAACTTTATCTTTTAAAGAGCATAAAAGTCCATCTTATCAAATGTTACTATGATTTGTGCTTTTTTATGTCTTATTTAAGAAGTTTGTTCTTAAGCCCGTAGCACAAAGATTTTTAGCCATGTTTTCTTTTACAAATGTAATAGTTTGGACCCTTAAGTTTATGTCAAATTTCAATGTAATTTATATATGTAGTTGAATTAAGAGTTTAGGTTCATTCTCTTCATACAGATATCAAATTGTTCTAGGTCTTTTTGTTAAAAGACTATTATCTTATACTGTTACAGATAGAAGCACATTGTGCCCTATGATTGCACCAACGTACATAATTATGATTCAATAAAATTATAAAAAAAAGACTATTGTCTTTTCCTTATTGAATTATGTTAGTGCATTTGTTCGAAACTCAATGGACCACTGAAGTTATGTCTATAATTTGTAATCTTTAAATGCCTTTTTTTTTCTTGACCTTAGAAATCTATCTTCCACACTACTGTTCTACTGACAGAAATAAAACATAAATAACTGTCCCAAAAGTCACCCATAAAGTTGCCATCCATAGGTAAATGGGAAATCATAGCTAAATGTACCTTTATTTAGAAAATATTAATTACAAAATTTCACAAAAATATAAAATGTTCTTTAAGTGTTTCCCACCTCTTTGTAAAATATTTTTTGTATTATTATATTACTCTCATACTCAAAATCTTTCAGTGATTCCCACCTCCCCATGGAATAAATACAAGGCACATTCACAATGTCCATAATATCTTTAACACTTTTGACTTGTGGAGGAGCACCTGTCAAAAAGAAAAGAATGCAGTGTACAAGGACACAGAGGAATAAAAATGTATGGTATTTTATTGAGATTTAAAAGTACTTTTGTATTGTTATACTATATACCATGAGGACTGATGTTTATTCGTCTAATGAATAAAATTCTCTTCATCTTTTGTAATTATTTTGTTTTATTTTTTCCAACATTCTATTTATTCATCCTTGCATCTTAATTTCACAGTCTAGTTCAGTGCAACTAAAAATATCAGTCTCTGAGTGGCATCATTAGCACGTCCAAAGACAAAATTACAACAAATATAATTAAATGGTATTAACTGGGCAACCCCTCATTCTACTGAGCTGAGCAGAGGAGGTGGGTTTTATAGACAGAAAAAGGCTGAAGAAGGAAGAAACAGAAAACAAAAAGTGCTTTGGTCCTTTCAAAGTAGTTATTATTATATTATTATTGTTATTTGCAAATATCAGACAGAGAGGACTTCCTTATCAGGCCTCCTATAAATTCTATTCCACACAACTTGTTAGCAGGGCAAAATCACGAGACTCATTGAATTATAATCTCTGAGAGTGTCAAGAAAATGCATTTTAACAAGCATTTTTATTTATTTATATGTGTGCTTATTGTTTTGTATTATATACACTGTTACTTTAGCAATTCTTCTATGATGTCTAAAATTTCTTACACTTAAAGAATGTTTAAATCATTTGAAATTTTTAAAGTGTTGACTACAAGAGAGACTGTTCAGAGAAATTTGAAATTTTTTTAAGTAGCTACTTATCTGTCATCTCTAGGTACCAATTTTGCTAAATTAACAAGTATGGTTTTCACTCAATTACCAGATGCTTGATTAACAACTTCCTAGAGTTTAAAAACTATATCATGTGAATTCTCAGGATGGCATAGGGGAAGAAAGGAGAAAATGCTAAGGGATTTGTTATAAAAATGATTATTCAACCCTAATACATCCTTTCACAGTTTTTTCAAATCTTGACAAGAATCATACAATTTTTTCTCTTTAAATATGTTACTAAGTAATACATTTTCTAATATTAAATGTTTCCTAGATAAATTCTTGATTAAAATGTATTTTCATCTTTTCCATTATTCTGTTGAATTTCATTAATTTATATAAAGTTTGTGACTAAATAATTTATTTATGTGATTCAATATTGAGAAACCTCATTCTATCTTTGTTCCTCCACCTCTTTTCACCACTTTTCTTAATTTATCATTTATTCTTTGGTTTTTATGGAAATAAAAGCAATTATGTTTATATACATCAGCTTCCTCCTTTATACAAGGTGGCATAATATATGCATGGTTCTGTGCTTTGATGTTTTTCTTTTTCTTATTAAAAATATCTTCAATATCCTTAGTTAATTCCTTTCTTTAAAAAATTGTGTATTTCTTTATTGAATGAAATACAGATTCTTTACCCAATATTTCTGGATACTTGAATTATTTCCAAAGATTTGTTATTCTGAAACACACCACACTCCATAATTTTGTATATACATGTGTGTATTAAAAATATACCAGCTGTTCAGATTCCATGAGGTAGGATTCCTAGCTCGAGGGATAAATGTGTCTTTAATTTTGGTACTTATTACTAGAACTCCTTGTTCTTCAAAGATGCTGCTCCATTGTGTGTGTGCTAGTCTCACAGATGCAATAGTTTTCAAATTTTTGGATAGTTTGTTCACTAAGTGATAGAAATACTATTTCAGAACAAATATGTTCCACTTAGTAAAAGTAAAATTTGGTGTATTTTTACACATTTGTCCAATAAACTACTTTTACAGTCCTTGCCCAATTTTCCAATGGGTTTTCTTTGTTCACTATAGATTGCTGGAGGTATTTTAGATAAGAGAGAGACAAGTCCCAAGTCTGACTTAAATAACTAGATAAAGAAAATCTGGGAAAGGTGGCTGTTTGTGAAGAACGGAGGTAGAAATTAAGACTTTGATTTTTGACATGTTAAATTTGAGATATCTGTGAAGACATTCAAACAACATGCAAATTAGGCTGTTGGATGTTTCAAATTGGAACTCAAAAGGGAGAAGTAGGTTGTTTTATAAATTTTGTAGTCATTTGCATAGAGATGATAATGAAGGTTCTGGGAATGGATGAGATCATCTAAGAAGAATAGGTAAAAAAGACCAGGACAATTTTTTAAGACATTCAAATATTTAGAGTAGTCCAAAGAGCACTCAATAGGATGTTGGAGTAACTGAGCACCCCAGGTACTGGACTAGTCATATAGGTCCTAACCAGCTGGATCCTCTAGGCCAGTGGTCCCCAAACCTCTTGACACCAAGGAGGAGTTTCACAAGAGACAGTTTTTCTATGACCCAGGGACAAAGGGGAAGAGGGTTTCAGAGTGATTCAAGCATCTCCACCTCAGATTGCCAAGTATAGATTCTCATAAGCAGCATGCAATCTACACACCTTGCAAGTCCAGTTTATAGTAGGGTTCATGGTCCTGTGAGAATCTGGTGCCCAGGCTGGCTGGTCTGATAAGAGGCAGAGCTAAGGCAAAAAGCCCCCAAATGGGGAATGCTATAAATACAGAAGAAACTTTGCTCTCTCACCCTTCCCCTTACCTCCTACTGTGTGGCCCTGGTTCCTAACAGTATACAGATTGGCATCCATCTGCGGCCTGGAGGTTGGGGACTACAGCCCTGGGCCACTTGCCTCTGAGAGAAGGAATCTCATTAGCGAATCTTCCAATGTGGGAAGCAGTGGGATCTGATGGCATCTTCCACAGCCTGTACAATGGGAGCATGATAAAGACAGGAACTTACTTGCTAATTCTCGCTAAAGTCTGTGTGCCATTGAGGAGTTGCATGACCACACGCACATCTACTTGGCAACCGGGTGTGGTTGGGGACATGGCCCCTTAGGGGATAGATACAATGTTTCAGAGCCCAAGAAACCAGATTCAAAAACTAAACTTTCATTAGCAATATCTTAATTCTCCATTATTTATGTGCATTTATATATAAATATGCTTTTTCTTCATTATTTTGAAAAATGTGACTCATTTAATAGAGTGATACAATGAAGTTAACATTACAAATATTCTGGAAATAAACTAAAATCAGGATGAAAATATGTCAAAGGTTTAACAGTGATTTTTTCTTTTTTGAAATTGAATGTTATTTTTATTTTCCTTTTGATTACCTGTGTTTTTGTTTTTCTAGTCATGAACATAAATTTATGTATGTAAAACATATGTAAAGATAGAGTTTTTATCTGACTAAAAGAGAACTCATAGTAATATTTATTCCCTGTGAATTTATTTTCAACATTAAAAGTCAGAAACAGTTTTTTCTGTTGTTGAGTCTCACTTTGTCACCCTCAGTAGAGTGTCGTCGCATTACAGCTCACAGCAACCTCCAGCTCTTGGGCTCAGGCAATTCTCTTGCCTAAGCTTCCCTAGTAGCTGGGACTACAGGCACCCACCACAATGCCCGGCTATAATCAGAAACAGTTTTAAAATGGATAAATTTGATCTAACTATTTTGTTGGCCTAATTTTTATCTCATCATTGTAAAGTTTGATATTGGAGCATCTAAAACATGTGTGCTATTGAGATAAAATTCTCATTTGTAATTGATTCAATAGAAAAACCCTGTGATTTTAATTTATTTTTCTTTAAGGGCCATGATATTTGGGTCTCTTTTTCCTTTAAATGCAAAAATATTCACAGAGGGCTCAGCGCCTGTGGCTCAACGGGCTAAGGCGCCAGCCACGTACACCTGAGCTGGCAGGTTCGAATCCAGCCTGGGCCTGCCAAACAACAATGGTGGCTGCAACCAAAAAATGGCCAGGCGTTGTGGCGGGCGCCTGTAGTCCCAGCTACTTGGGAAGGCAGAGGCAGGAGACTCGCTTGAGCCCAGGAATTGGAGGTTGCTGTGAGCTGTGATGCACTCTACCCAGGGTGACAGCTTGAGGCTCTGTCTCAAAAAAAAAAAAAAAAATTCACAGAGAATTAGCTCAATTTAAATGCAGTTTTAATTAATTCAATTGCATTAGCTGCCTCTTGACCAAATCATCTTACCCTAATGGGATGTGCTCTTATGGAACAATAAACAATGACGAAAAACAAGGCCCTCGTAAAGTTATTTGCTGGGAGAAAAGCAAGGAATATCCTAGGGCTTTGGAAGTGGGAGAAGCCTTTCCTAGTGGTTGTATAAAGCAGCAAAGATCAGTATGTGCTACTTTGGGACTGGCTGGTAGCTCTTTTTTTCTTAAGATCTAACTTTTTGAAGGTTCCTATTGCTTCCCTTTGGTACATCTCATTACTATCCTACTTATCCCCTTAAATTATTTCCATCTCATTATGCTCTAGTCAAGCGTGATCTTGACACCTCTGCACTTAATTTGCCTTGCAGTGTGTGTCTACTATTAATAATTCCTTTCCATTTGTGTTATTTATGAAAACATTTAAAGGCATAACTGCATAAGGAATTTGCCTTCATTTTATAGGTTTGTCCTTTTGAACTCAAGAATAAAGAGCCTGTTTATTCCACGTTTGCCTATAATTTGTACTGTACTTTGATTCACCAGATACAACGCCAATAAGTCTTGCTGAATCATTCTCTGATGCATTTAATAAAATGTATTGGTTGAGTAACTAGTGGTGTGAATAGGATATGTCCAGTCTAATGTTATTCCATAAAATGATTATGATATTAAAATAAGTGTCTTTACCACAAAATGCCTTATATTTGTTGATGAGGGAATAGTAAATGAATATATAGATATATAGATAATCACAGAGCAAGGAAAGAAATGCACTAATGGAGGATTGCTCTATGCTCTGCCATCCCATAATCAGCAATATACTGTGTTTACAACCTAACTTTTCAACAAACCAAGCACATATCTTCTTTAGCTATGAAACTGGACCACACTGGACTATAACTTAAAATTGAATCAGAAGAGGTAAATGACAAGATTAAAAGGGGATACAAAAATAATTTCTTTAAGTTTATTCTAATAATATGTCCTTATACAATGAAAATATATGTTATATCAACTATTCATTTTAATTCTCATTAAAACTCAGTTCATAACATTTTATAAGCATCACCTAGACCAACCTTTGAGAGATTTTGGGTATCTCCTATCAGAAACCTTTTTATATAGCTAAGATTGAGAAACAGGCATTTTCTTGGATGGTAGGTGACAATCTGAATGGAAGTTTCATATTTGATAGATTGCTCATTAGTCTCCGAACTAGGTAAATGCTATTGTTAGAGCACCATCTCCAGCCCAGCCTCAGAAAATGTGTATCACTGTGCAACAGAAATTTGTAGGGGACATTCCTACCTAACAAAAGCATCAGTGTGATCTTAATAATCTCATTTGGCAA
Organism: Arctocebus calabarensis; assembly: GCA_963573935.1. Taxonomy (NCBI): domain Eukaryota; kingdom Metazoa; phylum Chordata; class Mammalia; order Primates; family Lorisidae; genus Arctocebus; species Arctocebus calabarensis. The sequence continues at coordinate 43,490 of CAUYON010202588.1, forward strand.
ACCCTGGCCAATCAAGGACATTCAGGGATTTGGGGGGGTTCCAGGAGTATTGAGATCCCTATCATCTTTCATTTTTCCATCCTAAACTTCTCAGTAACTGTATCAGGAAATATATCAGAATTTTCTGGTCTTTTGTGAATGTCTAGCTTTGTAGTCATCACAGATTCTACTTACTTTTACAAAACCAACAATGGTTCCCATGAACTTGGTTTTAAACCATCTAAACAGAAATTCCCAAATGGTGTAAATTACTGTAGTATTACCAAGGCACCTCCTTCCTAAATGCCCAATTTCTTTTGTAGGTGATTAGTCCTTATTAAAATAATTGACCCACATGGTATGGAGTGTTAGTTGCCAATCAAGACACCTGATATTGCATTTGGACCACCCTGTCTTGGATCAGCTAATGCAGAGTCAAACACATAATTTTTGCCAAATAATGTAATTTTCTTTTTTCAAGAAATTCAATAATTCATATTTGATAGATAGTTAGATACATAGATACTAGAGAGCTAAATCAAAGGATAGAGAGTTTTGTTCCACACACAATGTTTATATAACAGAGGCCAACCCCAAAATGAGAACTTCATGATCATCTAATCACACCTACAATAAACTATGATGACTCAAGACTGTAACAGGCAAAATCTTCCATGCTACAGTAACTAAGCAAGATCCAGAGTCATTCAGAGGCAGCCCCATGATGGAGAGAGAAAGTACCGAGAGCTATTCTACTGGCTGAAGGCTGGCAATAACACTGCATTGTCAGGGCATTGGGCTGTGTCCCACCACTAAAACATTAGACAACAGTGAGTACTGATTGATATATATCAAACCTGGAGATTTCAACCTTCTGAGGTCTACGGATTTTGCCTAGTTCACTTTTTTATATACACTGCTCTTAACTCACCATCCTTTCCAGTGTAGGTGCTCAATGACATTATTGATTGATAGTAAAGGAACATGTGTGATGCATTCTCCCAGGACAAAGCCATCCAGGTAGACTGAAATACCCTATGCATGTTTATAATTCCTAAGATTCCTAGACAAACCAAAAACTATGTTCATTTAAAAGCATCTTCTTACAGCTCTACCTTACTGTAAGGGAAATGAACATCTTCATCAAAAAGGTGTAATTACCCTTCATATTAAAGCTATAAATTAGCTTCATATTAGGGCTGAGTACATTGGATACTTTTTCTTCCATTCTTGAGATACTTTGCTAAGAAGAACATGTTCCAGCTCCATC
>CAUYON010202597.1:0-10124 GCA_963573935.1 Arctocebus calabarensis
GTCCCAGCTACTCGGGAGGCTGAGGCAAGAGAATCGCTTAAGCCCAAGAACTGGAGGTTGCTGTGAGCAGTGTGACGCCACAGCACTCTACCCAGGGCGATAAAGTGAGACTCTGTCTCTACAAAAAAAAAAAAAAAAAAATTTAAAAATTGAGCATGGTGGGACACACCTGTAGTCCTAGTTGGGAGGAACAATGAACCTGAGAGTTGGCAGGTTGTAGTGAACTCTGATCAAGCCACTGCACTCCTGTCTGAGCCAAAAGAGGGAGACCTTGTCTACTGATTTCCAACAAGGGTTCCAAAACTACTTAATAGGGAAAAGATAATCTTTTCATGGGCTTGCTTCAGAAGCACATACCCTAAAATTAGAATGATACAGAGAACATGAGCACGGCCCCCGTGAAAACAAAGATGATACACAAATTTGTGAAGCATCCAACCGTGCTGGGAAAACTAGATGAAAGGACCAATGTGACGCCATTTTGTTAACAGACTCCATTTTACAGGTTGCTGTGTAATTTGCTGTATAATGCTAGTTTTGCAAATTTTGGTTCCTTGCTCCAGTTCCCCTGACCACTCCCACTGGCTGAACAATACCAGCCACTTCCTGCTTAGCGACCACCCACCCATTCCTGGCACCTCCGAGGTATCCAATCAACAAGTGACAAGACACCTGGACTCATCCTTACTCCACCCTTCCCTTATCCCACTCCCCTTATCCTATTCCCTGCTCCCAACTTCCTTTCGGTACACTATAAGAACACCTCAGCCCCACCCCTCAGGGCCGTTCAGATTGATTCGCCATTTTGATGGAGCTGAAGGCCTGAGCCTAGGCTTATAATAAACTTCACCCTTTGTTTTTGCATTGGGGCGCCTGGTGTGAGTTTCTTCTGGGGGGGGACTCCGAAATTTGGGCACAACATAGATACCCACATGCAAAAGATTGAAGTTGGACCCTTACCTATAAAAGTTAACATGAAAGGATTAAGGAACTAAAACTTATATAAAATTCTTAGAAAAAAAAACAACTAGAAAAACTGGCATGACCTTGTATTTGGCAATCATTCCTTAAAGATGGCTCCAAAGTATGGGTAATAAGAGAAAAAATACATACATTAGACATTCTCAAATTGAAAACTTCTGTGCATTGAAGGACACTATCAAGAAAGTGAAAAGAAAACCGGTGCAGTGGCTCATGCTTGTAATCCTAGCACTTGGGAGGCTGAAGAGAGGTGGGTGGATTACTGGAGCTCAGGGGTTGGAGACCACCCTGAGCCAGAACGAGACCCCCATCTCTAAAAACAGCCAGACGTTGTGGCAGGGACCTACAGGTGTAGTCCCAGCTACTTGGGAGGCTGTGGTCAGAGAATTTCTTGAGGCCAAGAGTTGAGGTTGCTGAGAGCTATGACACCACAGTACTCTACCGAGGGCGAGAAAGTGAGACTCCATCTCAAAAAAAAAAAAAAATACAACTAACAGAATGGGAAAAAATATTATCCTGATTAGTAGACAAGGTCTCCCTCTTTTGGCTCAGATAGGAGTGCAAATCAGTCACCTGATAAGGAATATCTAAAATATTAATCACATAGAAATGCAAATCAAAGTTACAATTCTACACTCAATAAGATGGCTATCATCCAAAAAAATAAAGAGGAAAATGACAAGTGTTGGTGAGGATGTGGAGAAACTGGAACTCTTGTTGATTACTGGGGGCATGTAAAATGGTGCATTCACTGTGGTTTCTTAAAAACTTAAAACACAAAATGTCCATGTGATACAGCAAGTTCATTCCTAGGTACATACTCCAAAGAACTGAAAGCACAGTCAGATATTGACACACCAATGTCCTTAATAGCATTACTCAGGATAGCCAAAAGATGAATGCATAAACAAAATACTACTACAATGAAGTATTATTCAGCCATAGAAAGAAATGAAATTCTGATACAGGATACAATATGGATGAACACTGAAAACATTACGCTAAGTGAAAAAAGCACTATTTCACTTATATAAGGCACCTAAAGTAAGTAATTCATAGAGCTAGAAAGCAGAATACAGGTTATATGTGAATGAGGTGAGAAGGGAGGGGAAGTTATTGTTTAATGGGTATACAGTTTAAGATGATAATAAAGTTCTAAAATACAGTGTTGGCTTGGTGCCTGTAGCTCATTGGTTAGGGCGCCGGCCACATACACTGAAGCTGACAGGTTCGAACCCAGCCCGGGCCTGCTAAACCACAATGACAACTGCAACAACAACAAAAAAATCGCTGGGTGTTGTAGCAGGCGCCTATAGTCCCTATAGGCAAGAGAATCACTTAAGCCCAAGTGTTTGAGATGGCTGTGAGCTGTGATGCCACCGTACTCTACTGAGGGTGACATAGTGAGACTCTGTCTCGAAAAATAAATAAATAAAACAAAATGAAAATACAGTGTTGTTGGTTACTCATGGTGAATGTACTTTAAGTCACTGAACTACACATTTAAAAATTATATAATTTTGATATATTTTACCACAGTTTTTAATATGATTTTAAAAAGTCACTTAGACTTATCCTGATTTCTGTCTTTAAACTGGAGACATCTTGAAACTTTACTTTGTTTAGTTTTGTATTTACATTATTTTGCCTTGGAACAAGCCATTTTGGACACTCAAGTTTCCCAGAGAACTGAGTTTTTCCCTTAACACAGAAATTGGTTTAATTAACTGCTTTCTGCTTGTTTTTGTAAACAAAGTTTTTTATGGAACACAGACATGGCTTTCATATTACAATAGCAGAGTTATATAGTTGTAACAGAAACCACATGTCTTATAAAACCTAAAATATTTATTCTCTAGCCCTTTACAGAAAAATGCAATTCCCAACTTAAAGTATCATTTTGAATAACATTTTCTAAAATGCATTTTATGTTTACCTACCTTACAAATCAATTTCTTAAACATTGTATTTAACTTTTAATGGCTCATGATTATTATCATTATAATAATTAATAAACTGTGCTGTGAAAGTTATTTCCTCAGAATTTAATACTGAATATGGATATATCTGTGTTCATACTACCTAGTTTTTATTTGCTGAGATCCTATATTCATTCTTTACGGTTTTTCTGTTTTCTTCTTTCTTATCAGTAGTTATTTTTCATTGCAACAGCCCTACTCCTTCCTGCAAGGTCTTAAAAATAATATCAGGACATTGCCAACTAGGCTTCAAATGAACAAATAAAATCTGAATGATAGTTCCTGTGAATAAACTACCTACAAATATGTTCTCACTTAAAGGCTTTGAAACATAAATTTTGTCACTCTAGAGCAGGCATCCTCACGCTTTTTAAACAGGGGGCCACTGTACTGTCCCTCAGACCGCTGGAGGGCTGGACTATAGTTTAAAAAAAAAAAAAAACTATGAACAAATTGCTATGCACACTGCACATATCTTATTTTGAAGTAAAAAACAAAACAGGAACAAATACAATTCACACCGAAGCATGTGGCCCACAGGCCGTAGTTTGAGGACCCCTGCAAAGAAAGGCTTTAGTTTAATTTTGGATCCTCATTTGATAGCCACAGAATTTTAGAGGTGAGAAGCTATTATAAAAGCAAGTACCTCGTTACAAATTAAATAAGAATTCTTAAGTTCACTGAATTTGAAGAAAGGAAGACGAAATATCCAGGTTATTGCTGTTTATCACGTAATATAAGAATTTTATCTAATGAGAAATTTAACAGATTAAAAAAAGCCCCCAAAAACTTAAAGTAAAATTTCAGAGATTAGACCACAAGGCATGTGTTGACCCCTTAATCATTAAACATAATTAACACTGTCTGAGTTAGATTTGTTAAATCTAAACAGATTCAGGGTCCTAAGAGTTGTATATATTACATTTGAAGAATCAACAAAACTGTAAATACATGCATATGTTTTGTTTATGAGAGAATAGGTAAAAGCTTTAATTACAAATATTAAAACTCTGGGAAATCTCACATGTTCAATATATTAAAGCTTGCGTATTACTGAAAAATGAATATAATTTAATTTGCTTCATTTAAAGTGATTAACAATGTAACCAAAGAAAAACTCAAATATCTTCCACTTTTCCATACCAGTAAGTCTTTCTCGCTTTTTTTCTTTCTTTCTTTTTTTTTTTTTTTGTTGTGGAGACAAAGTCTCACTCTATTGCACTCGGTGGAGTGCTGTGCAGTCACAGCTCACAGCAACCTCCAGCTCTGGGCTCAAGCGAGTCTCTTGCCTCAGCCTCCCGAGTAGCTGGGACTACAGGCGCCAGCCACAGCGCCCTGCTAATTTTTGATGCAGTTCAGCCGGGGCCGGGTTTGAACCCGCAGCCCTCTGTATATGGGGTCAGCGCCCTACTCACTGAGCCACAGGCGCCGCCCATCTTTCTTTTTTGTTTTTTAAGAGACAGAGTGTCACTTTATCACCCTCGGTAGAGTGCAGTAACGTCACAGCTCACAGCAACCTCCAGCTCCTGGGCTTAGGTGATTCTCTTGCCTCAGCCTCCCGAGCAGCTGGGACTACAGGCGCCCACCACAACACCCAGCTACTTTTTTGTTACAGTTTGGCGGGGCAGGGTTAGAATCCACCACCCTCAGTATATGCGGCCAGCACCCTACTCACTGAGTCACAGGCGCCGCCCCTTTCTCTCTTTTCTAACACTGTAGTAACTTAATCTTAAAAGCAAATGAAGCATAATAAAACAATTATGTCTGTCTTCTGTTCTTATCAAATTTGACTGTTTTAAGAAATTCCAGAGTATGACAAAGTACTTTTACAAAGTATAAAAGTAAGAGATTTCTCTTTCTGTAAGTCTTTCTCCATTTCCCCAAGGTAGATTAGCTGTTCTTTTCTTTGTAGTCCTGTGATATTTTGTTCAAATATTTGTTATGCTATGATTTAAACTACAATTTTTAGCATTGATGACAATGTATTATAACTATATGTCTCCAGCTTGTGAGCTCTTTGAAGGCAGGAAAACGCTTTTCCTCCATCCCTCTCTCTTCTATCAACAAACACTTACTCAGAAGCACACCGAATCCAGGCAACACTTTAAAAGACAAAATAAAAAAAACCTTGCCTCAAGGAATTCAGTCCTGGAGGGAATAGCAGTCACTAGATGCTCTGACAGAGATAAGCCTAAAGTAATACTAGAACAAACAGATTACTCCAAACTAGGATAGGGACCTTTGGGACTTATCCCAGAGCTGAAATACAGAGATGGTTCTTCATCTCCGTATTCCCAAAGCTCAGTGTTTTCACCTACACCGTGTGTTTCACAAGCTATTTTTAATAAACGAATGAGCAGGTTTGGAGCTTGAAGTGAGGATAACCTAGAAATATTCAGGGGCAGAAAGTGAGAAATTAATATTCTAATCTTTGTTAGCAACTAAATCAAGCCACTAAATCCTAGTTATGCCCCCTTTGTGTCTCTTATTCTTTATTTCCTTATCACATAGGGCTGTTTTCAGCAGCTATCTGACAAAAGTTCAAAGCTCAGACATTTGGAAGTCAGACAGACGCGAACACTGACCCAGCATCACAGTTCTATTTCCATGTTCCTGGAGCTATGATTAGCTTAGAAGCTAACTTTCCTGGTAGATCAGAGTTCCTTTCAGGATTGAATCAACTAAGATTTTAATATTTCAGCTTTATTTTCTTAACTAAACAAAAATCCTCTGCAGTTGTTGAGCAGAGCACACAGAGTCACTACACTCTAGGTTTCAAATTATATATATTTTATTGCTTTCATTTATTTATACTAAAAATGCTTCTTCTAGTCCCATATAATTCAAATTGAGCAATAATGACAAGAAGGGTCTGAGTGATCATAATTACAATAGAGTTGAGAGACAGGCATCAATAAATAGCGCACCTGAAACATGACAGCATTACGATGGAACTGCAATAGTATTAGCACATAACCCACAGCAAAAAAACAAAAACGAGATTATTAAATTTGAAGGGGAAAAATCTATTATATAAATGATAATCACTATATGCAATTATGTGCGCTAAACATGTGTTAAGAGTAGTCTATTTATCCTTATGCTTTGGCAATTGGCTGGCTGAGTCATCACCAGATGGCTTTATAGAGAATAAACCTCCTTTTACACCACAACTCCTGCTATTGCAAAGAAATAGCTGACATCATATTAAGGACTATCAATGCGTTCCTTTAAAAAGTGTATTTATCAGTACAGTAAAGTATCATCTACTTATGGACCCATGTGACAACTTTTTTGGGGTATCAGGAAACATGAAAGAATAAGAGTGACCTCCATGGGCTTGGCCCAGTGCCTACTTCTGTTTCCGGAATGAATAAACAGTAGAATAAAGCAGATGTGGCTTTCCTAACAAAATTAATGAAAATTTAAAAGAAGGTAAAAAGTGATAAATTTTACCTTTCAAAACTGTAATACAAACCAGCAATAAAGCTTATGAACTAAAATAAATTCAGTAAGTTACTGCATCAACTGGCATACAGGCTTCTATTACTTGATCATGTCTTTACCCCATCATACCAAAAGATAAGTGAACATATTTTAAACAAATGTATAAATACAGGATTCCTATTTCAGATTTTCCCCACTAAGTCCCCAATAGAAAACATCCTCAACACTGAACGGCTGCCTTTTGACGCTATGTATTTCTGAAAACAAAATTCAAAATTAGGGTTGCATTTTAGCTAAAGACTCAGGGTCAAAAAAAAGTGCAAATACATATTATAACAATTTAGGATCAAATAAGGCACAGATCATATGTTATAAAAGCAAACATGTAATTTTTTGCAATCTTGATATTTAAAATAGATAGCATCGGCTCGGCGCCTGTGGCTCAACGGGCTAAGGCGCCAGCCACATGCACCTGAGCTGGCGGGTTCGAATCCAGCCCGGGCCTGCCAATCAACAATGATGGCTGCAACCAAAACATGGCCGGGCGTTGTGGTGGGCGCCTGTAGTCCCAGCTACTTGGGAGGCAGAGACAGGAGACTCGCTTGAGCCCAGGAATTGGAGGTTGCTGTGAGCTATGATGCCATAGCACTCTATCCAGGGTGACAGCTTGAGGCTCTGTCTCCAAAAAAAATAAAAAATAAAAAAATAAAAAATAAATAAAAAAAAAACAGGTAGTATTATTACTATGTGCCAAACATTTAAGAATGCCATATATATATATATATATATATATGTTTTAAAATATAAAAATTCAGCAAGTTTTAGAAAATGCACCTAAACATTTGACACTGATTAAAAAAGAATTCATTTTACGGATTACTATAAAATAAAATAATCCATTTTTTTCTTCACTCATAAGTATTAAGGTCAAGACAAAAAGTTCCTAATTTCATAACAGCAAAAATAGATAAATGGCTAAATAAATGAGTAAGACAATTTCAGTGACAGTGGGAAGAAAGAAACATGAAAAAACAGAAAATCCCAGAAAATTAGGGTGGTGTTCTTTAGGATGGGTGCTCTAGGGAAATATGTTTGAGAAAGAGACGCATACTTAAAACATATTAAAAATTCAGCTCTGCAGTACATTTAACCTGGTCTGGCACAGATAATGAAATATACTTTCAGGAAAAATTTATTTCAGTCCCCACCCTCATTTGTACAGTTACTCCAAAAAAATAAATCCACAGCTGTGCTTTTATTGGATACCTACCAAAATACTCATTCCATGCTCATGTGAACAAACTTCATCGCTGGGAAAATTTTTGCTTTCATATACTCATTATCATTTTGGAACGAGGGCTACAAATTTTGCCTTTATCATCTCTCATATATGTTATGAAGTCTTTCTTATGAATGCATTATGAATTATCAAGGCAAATATGTATGAAAAAAATGTAATTCCCAACTTAAACCTAAAAGAGCATTAAAGCTAAAAAAATTCTCATAAAAATAAGTGAAGAAAACATTCTAAATATCAAGCCACAGGTCTGATATGAACTTACTGTATATTTTCAAAAGAAAACTTAGATTTAATGGGAAAAGCTACTGATTTAATAAATATTTCTTCATAAAAACCATTTTATAAAATGCTTAAAGAAAATACCTCAGAAAAAACAAATTAAAGCATCGAATGTTCTTGCCAAGTTTTTTCTGCCAGATTATGAAAAATGTAAAGTCCGACTTGTTTTCTTTTGTAGAACTGTGTAACTCTTGTTAAAACATAATTTTGTGGTTTTTATACCAACAAATCAATTAAGACTAAGATCTGTACATTTATCAAGGACCTCCTTTGTGCCCTTAACTGTGCTACTCACTTACACTTGCATTCTTTCATTTAACTCCTAAAATTAAGCATCCAAAACACATTTTTCCCTTAACAAAGCTGAAGTTTAAGGCTTATTCAAAGTCATAAATCTGTAGTAGGAGTATTAAACAGGACCATCTAGATTCAAACCTGGATCTTCAGATATCAAGTACTGTCCTTTTTCCACAAACCACTATCTCCTTTGTATTTTTCATAAGTATACCTTGAAAATTCCTATTGGCTCAAATTTGGGTAAAAAAATTGAGTATGACCAATAAGCAATGTTTTTTTACTTAATATATTCTCTGGTGTTCTTTCTGGGCAATAAATGCTGATGGTTAAAGCAAAATTCAGTCTGTTTTCAATCTATCTCTTAGCTTCCTGCTTAGCCACTAACAGGGTCCGAGGTTCTCTTTTTGAGAAGACCATAAACAAGTAAGAATCAATTAGTCACTAAAATCAGAGATCAAAATCAACTGACCAATCTAGAAGAATGAGGCAGTTTTCTTAAATCGGAATACAGCATGGATCAGAAACCTAGGATCTGAAAGAACAGTAATCTATCCCTAGGTTCACTGAACAATTATGAATCTGAAAAACTCTCAAGTCCTAGAGCACTAGCAGCAGGAAAAGAGTACACAGCTGTCTCAACAAAACAAAATAGGAAAACAATCAAAAGGAGGGAAGAAAGTAATATGAGTTAGGACCCTACAAGCCAAATGTTTCTGATTCACTGTTCTTAGCTCACTCTGTTCTGCCATTTCTCTGCAATTAATTTTAGCTTATCAATAACTCATATGCCCTTTAAAAATGGTTTTTAGTCAATATCTTTTTTTTTTCTTTTTAGCTGCTAGGGCCAGAGTTCAGTGGCATCATCAATGCTCACTGCAACCTCAAATTCCTGAGCTCAGTAGACAGTCTTACAACCTCAAACTCCTGAGCTCAGTAGACAGTCTTGCAACCTCAAACTCCTGAGCTCAGTAGACAGTCTTGCAACCTCAAACTCCTGAGCTCAGTAGAGAGTATTGCAACCTCAAACTCCTGAGCTCAGTAGAGTCTTGCAACCTCAAACTCCTGAGCTCAGTAGACAGTCTTGCCTCTGCCTTCCCAGTAGCTGGAAACTATAGGTGCGCATCACCATGCCTGGCTAATTTTATTTATGTTTTTGGGAGAAACAGAGTCTTGCTATGTTGCTCAGGTTAGTCTTGAATTCTTGGACTCAAGCAATTGGCCCACCTTGGCCTCCCTCCCAAAGAGCTAGATTTATAGGTGTAAGCACCATGCCCAGCCAATATCTTTTTTTATTCATCATACATTAACTATTTGGGAGGTGAGCATAAATCATGTCTAACACAGTATCAGTGTAACACATGAAAAATGAATTAAAACTTTAAAGTGTAGAATAATTAAAAAGTCTCAGAGTATGTTTTTAAGTAAAAATGTACTTTAGGAATACATCATTAATGTGTTTTACTGGAATCTATCTCCAGTTGCTAATTATTAGCCTTAATTATACAATTTTTCTTCTCAACTTCATGTTAAATTATAATGCTTGTCTCTACACTAGCAATGTGCAATAGACTGGGATGAAAGAAATGTTCTGTATCTACATCGTCTATAATACATTCGCCATCAGACATTTGTCAACTACTGAACACCTGAAATACAGCAAATGCAACTGGAGACATTAATTTTGATTTTAATTAATTTTTTAAAAATAATTTTATTAAATCATAATTGTGTACATTGGTGCAATCATAGGGCACAATGTGCTTCATTTACAATCAGAAATATTTTGATCATACTGTTACAGATAGCCTTCATGGCATTTTCTTGATCACTATATAAAGACA
>CAUYON010202599.1:0-13146 GCA_963573935.1 Arctocebus calabarensis
GAGGTAAGGACAGGAAGTGAAAGAGGGCAGGCCAGGCTTGAGGATTTCTACTTTTTTTTTTTTTTTCTGTAGAGACAGATTCTCACTTTAACGCCCTCAGTAGAGTGCTGTGGCGTCACACAGCTCACAGCAACCCCCAACTCCTGGGCTTAGGTGAGTCTCTTGCCGCAGCCTCCCTAGTAGCTGAGGCTATAGGCGCCCGTCACAACGCCTGGCTACTTGGACTGGTTTTTAATGCTGTGCACGATGTTCCCAGATGGTGGGCACTGGAAATGTTGGTTTTGCTTTTGCCTGTTTTACTAAAAGTCATAAGAATGTGCTGTCTCAAATGTCTTAAAATGGTTGTATTTGAATGGGTCAATAAATGATTTTATCTGTTTTTACCCTGTCCCAACAGATCTGAGAGTCAGATGTTTTCCAAAGGGAATCTTGGGTGTATTTAGTCTGAAAAAGCTTTCTGGGTAAATGTTTTCCTGGAGGGTGTGCTACTGTGGAGGGCACTGCCTGGTAGCTGGTCAGGTTCACCCTGCTCAGAATTCTGAGCTGCTAGGATCTGTAGTTCTGTCTCATTAATTTTGGAAAGTTCTTTTAGTATTATCACTTTCAATATTTCTTCTCCCCATTTTCTCTTTTCCTTTCCTAAGATTGTTGGATTCTGTCCCACAGGTCTTGGCTGCTGTTTTCTGGTCCAGCTCCCGTTTTTCTCTTTGTTGAAGTCTGGGTGGTTGTGCACCTGGCATGGGCACTGACTCCCTCCCCTACCCGAGTCCTGTAGAGTCTGCAGACGAGCCCACTGAGAGCATCCTTATATTGCTGTGTTTTTTTTTTGCATTTACATTTGAGTTTTCCTCATACCTGTCTGCTGAAATTTCCTGTCTCTTCATGTATGTCAGCCACCTTTTCCATCAGAGCCTTTAACTTGCTGATAGTTTTGAGAATGTTCCTGTTCTTCTCTGCATCATCTGAGTCTGGTTCTGCTGATTGCCTTGTCTGTTCACAGGATTTTATTGCCTCCCTTGTGTCTTTCTTGTTTTGATTGAATAACAGGTGTTAGAGACTGAGATAAACAGTATTCACGTGTGGACCTGGTGGGTGCTCTTCATCTGAATTATTACTGCAGGCGGTTGAGGCCATCAGGATGTGAGTTGGCCTTGGGTTTTGCTGCTGTCTGGTGACCTTCAGTGGACCCTGACTGCAGCTTCCTCTATCGCCAAGTGGGGTACCTGAGCCTTTGTTGGCCCCGCCCCCTCCTCATGCAGAGAGGACACTAGGGGTGGTCAGTTGCTTCTTGGTGTTGGACTTGCCTCTGGAGCTCTCCTGGGCTCTGCTGTGGCCAGTGGGGCCTTCAGGGCTTCCCTGCATGTGTGGGCAGCGGTGGAGATAGGCAAATGCAGGTATTTGAGATTTTTTTCCTTTTTCCTAAGACCATAGATTTAAAAGTTTATATTGGAACAGAAAAAAGTTTTTTATGATGGAAGCAAATTATTTTGCATTTGACTGAAGCCAGTCTCATTGCTTGAGTAATTAGTTTATGAAGTTGGTCCTGCAAACCACAGAAACAGATCTGTTGACATTTTTATCTTTTATGGTGTAACATAAATAGCTATTATTGCATTCTAGATTAGCTTTGAATTATGTATCAGATTATGGCCCAGATTACAAACTGCTGCTTGACAAATTAATAGATTTGTTAGGGATTCTGTACTTGGAGCCCTGGGTGACCAGAGTCACTTCAGTTTCCCAAAAGAGGGTAACCAGGGGGTGAGCTCGTGTTGGAGGTCTTAGCCTGCTTGATGGGCAAAGTGGGGGAACTGCCTGAAAAAGGATGTGATGTTGAAACTTGATTGGCTGAATCAAGGCAGCTATCAGTGGATAAAAAGTAATTAGCTTAGAAGTAAAATAGTGAGCTTTGGTGCTTAGGCAGTGGGAGAGGACACCCCAGAAGGGTGAGGTCTAGGAGAACAGCTCTTCTCAAGGAGACCACAAAGGTACACCTGAAGGGTTCTCTCCATGGTGAGTCAGCTCTTGGGAATTTGTAAACTTAACTTCCTAGAACTTGGAAATTTCCACTTCTGTGAAATCCTGTAGTTCTGTACGGGCTGGAATAGCATCTCCTGCTTGATTCAAACTGGCCAATGAGAAGGGTACCTGTGGGTTGGAACTTTTTGACTGTTGATAAAAAGGGAAAAACCAAGCCAGTCGGGGAGCATGACCATTTGGAATTCTTTGCCATGAGCTCCTGGCTGGGGAATAAAGTTCTTTCTCTTATAAACGTGGTGTTTGGGTGCTCTTTCTCTCCATTGGTCCTCATCTACCTGCAATAGTAGTATTTCATTTCCTGGAGCTCTTTTGGGTGATAAGAAATCAGTTTCAGCAGCTAGTGTAGTCTGATGCATAAGATAAAGACTTTAAATTCCAAAGCCAAAAAACTGATTTGCAAAAGAATGCCTTTAAAATGGGCTTGTTTGCCCAGTGTGGCTGTACCCTCCCTCCGGTAAAATCTGCTATGGACACTTTGGACTGGATGAGTTAAAAGTTCTAGTGAAGAAAGGAAGGGCCAAGCTATGTCTTTTCCCCACAGCTATGTCTCTTCTTAGTATCCCAAGCAAACTTTGTTTTTTTTGCAGTTTTTGACTGGGGCCAGGTTTGAACCCACCACCTATGGCACATGGGGCCTGCGCCCTATTCCACTGAACCATAGGCGCCGACCCAAACGAACATTTTGTAAACATACCCATCAGGAAACATCTTGGAGAGTCGGTGATGGGTGAAGCCATGTCTTTAGCTGTCTTCTGTCACTGTAGATAAACGGGTGAGGGACTGCTCAGTGGTGAAGGTTTGAACGGAATGCATCTGAGGAATCAGACACAGTAACATGTATGTTTCTCCATCATACATGCTGCGGCCCCTACAAAGAGTGTGTGCTGGTTTTCAGGCCTGTGGAAGTAGATGTGCTTGGGGGTCAGACTGGAGACAGGAACCATCTGAGATCTTTACCAGCCTGCCAGTGAGCTCTCCTGAGGGGAGGAACACATGGGGCAAGGTCGTTACCTGAGTCAGCAGGAATAGGAGGTGCCCACCCGGGACCTTCCTTGGTGTTTCAGGGTGACTTTGTTCTGTCTCCCTCAGGAGCATGACACATGCCATAGAAATGGTCTCCTAATCACTTTTTTGTGAGAACTTGGGATAGGGGTTTGCCTGCCTTTTCTGTAGGGATGGGTCAGGCCTTGCTGAGAATATGGAACCAGCGGGGCCAATTATGGGTGCAGTAGCTCCCTCAAACTGGATCTCTCCCTCAGCTGCTGCAGACTGTGGGCACATTTCATTCACGTCCTAACCAGTGTGGGCACATTTCATTCACATCCTGAGGTCAGGACATGCTTATTTATAGACAGTGGTGCCTCATTGTCATCTGTGGAACTGGCATGTTATAGTGTTACCTATTGAACTGAGGCTGAGGGAGGTTGTACCCTCTGGCTATTTTTAATCTTGAGTGAGTGGTAAACAATCCCCAGGGGTTTGGATATGGCCTAGGCACCTGTGGAACTGCCCAGAGATGGGACAGGTGGTCTTTCTCCTGCCCTGGGTCAGCTGGGGAGGGAGAGGATTGAGACAGTTACTCTCACAGGATGCTCTCAGCAAGGCAAGGACAGTGGGCAGAGTACAGCCTGCTCTGTTGGAGTGGGTGTTGGGAGCAGATGGGCAAGTCTGGGGGCTGAGGCCATCCTTCAAGGGAATCATCTTAAAACCCTGGCAGCTGGCTGGTGCAGTAATCCAGCACTCTGGGAGGCCGAGGCAGGTGGATTGCCTGAGCTCAGGTGTTCAAGACCATCCTGAGCAAGAGCTAGACCCCATCTCTGCTAAAAATAGAAGAAATTAGCTTGTCGTGGCAGGCACCAATAGTTCTAACCACTCAGAAGGCTGAGGCAGGAGGATCACTTGAGCCCAGGGATTTGAAACTGGCCTGGGTGGTATAGCAAGACCCCCTTAAAAATCCTTATGGACCAAAATTGGAAATCTTTTATGAATATTTAAGATTAACTTGTTATAAAGCTGAAAATTACTGGATGTCTCTAACTTTTACTAACTTTGTTATTGGCTGAAAAATTGTCCCCAAAGCTTCCTGGGTCCTGATCACTGGCACCTGTGAACATATCACCTTACATGGCAAAGGTGCTTTGCAGATAGGACTAAATTGGGGGTCGTGAGATGGGTGGGAACTCTTGGGTGTCTAGGTGGGCATGGGGACATCATAGGACCTTTGTGAGGAAACTGGGCACAGCTAAGGCGGGGGGTGCCATGAGCTGAGGAACATGGTGGCTAAGAGACTGGGAGGGGTTGAGGAGGCAGGTTCTTCCCCATTAATGCCCACCTGCAGCCCAGTGAGACTTCATACTCCACAAGTCGGAAGATGGATCAAAGCCATTACCTGTGTGGTGATCTGTTGCAACAGCAATAGGAAATTAACAGTGTTTCTATTCTTCCTAGCTTTAAAAAATAGCTATATTGTATCAGCCCTGAGTTATAATGAGAGATGGTTTCTAGAAAACAATAGGTATTTAAAGTATGATGAAAATTGGACAAATGTAGCATATCTTCTTTGGGTCTATTATTTGGGCCTTTGAAAAAAACTTGCATTTCAGTCCAGATGGTGTCATTGTGTTAAATTACATCTGAAACCCTTGCTCGAGGTCACGGGGGAGCCGTCCTATGCATATGCGTTATGTTAGGATTAAAAATTTAAGCACATCAGAGATATAAGTCCTGATTCAGGATTCATCAATGTTTGGTAAGAGTTGGGATACAGAATCTGCCCGCTTTACACGAAACAGCAAGTTTCCTACTTTATGTACTTCATAGTAAAGTTCACATAGTTCTCATATACTAACTGAAATATCAGAACATAATGTGAAATCCAGTACATTTCTAAGCAAATAAGTAGTAGTACAGAACTCCTGGGGCTGGTTTTATTTTTGTTTCACAGGGTGTAGGGAAAGCTCTTGCCTGATTGCTTCTGAGCTAGTGGTGGTTGGACATCAGCATGTTAGCTCCCCTGGTGGCCAGTGCCATAGCTTGTAGTGTAGTCACCACCACTGCCCTTTTAGGGCTGAGATGAGAGGGTAACATGTGGCTGTCAGCCCCGCCTATAGCTCTCTGCCGTGGCCCAGCTGTCTCCCTGTGAGGAAGGGGCAGCTCTAGTTCTGAGGAGGGCTGCAGACGTCCCTTCCCCCTCTGCAGAGGACCCTACTTGCTTCCTTACTGTGCCCCCTGCCAGACTCTGTCTGTTGAGAACAGTGATCACTGAATGGTGTGATGTTATTCCCCTAGCTGGACAGGCTGCTGCCAGAAAGCACCTGAGACCGAGTGGTTATAAGTGAAAGGAAGGTGCTGCTCACAGCCACAGACCTGGTGTTTGGGGGGCCATCCCTTGTCACTGGCAGGTGGTGCCTTGTGACTGTCTCCCCAGTCATGAGGGCACAGTTCCCATTGTGAGCACAGGGCTCTTAAGGTCCCCACCTCTTGATACCATCGTTTTGGCTTTCAACATAAGCCTTGGGGAATGAGCACTCGGGCCACAGCTACTGTGCTACACTATGAAGGCTTTTTACCGTTTTATTTCTATGTGACGTTTGTCACTAAGGGAATATCGGCATGGTGTGAGTTAGTTTGGTGCGGAAGCAAAACCCTGTAGGAATTTTAGCAGGGGGAGTTTGACACTGAGGACTAGAGCTTTCAACATTAGGATGAGAGGGGTCCTCCAGTCCCGCAGACCTGGGCACATCAGTGCCCGACTGTGCCTGAACCCTGAGGTCTTGTAGAAGCCCAAGGATGAGGGAATCCCTCACCCTCTGCCTGGGAGCCCCTTGCTGTTAAGTCCTGTTTACCTGAATGCCCTTCCCTTCCTTTGCCTGTGTGCTTAGCTGAACTGCTTGTTATAGCTGATTGATCAAAACAAATCATTTCTTGACCAAACTCTGGGTTTCTCCTTCCCCTAGTCCCTGAACATGGGGCCAACCCAGACTGAGCCGTGGGCCTTGCTCAGAGTGGGAGGCCTTGGGGTCACCCCTCTGGTGCATAGCCAGCCACCTCTCACCCACTGCCCCATGCCTGGTTCCTCCTGGCCTGCCTACTCTTCCCTGTGAGAGAACCCGGTACCCAGCCTCGGTAGAGCTACAGCACGTGATCAGAGCCGGAGTTCCATTCCACTTTGCTGGGACTGTTTGGAACAAAGTCTCTCCTGAGTTTAGATTTGTCTTTGATTTAACACGCTGCACTGCGTTATACAGAGAGCAGATGGTGTGGCAGGAAGGAATTCTCTGACTCTGGGGTCTGCATTCCTGGCTGTGCTGGACTACTGCTGGACTGCTGTGGGGGTTCCCTGCCTTGGAAGTCTGGGAGTGCTTCTCATTTCCCAGCTTCAGGTGAGATTGGTGCCTAGTGGGCCAGTCCAGGAGCCCTGAGCTGCAGTGGCTTTGAAGTGGTGGTTCCTATATAGTATCACAGATAGAAAAACATTTAGCATTTCTATTTTTCTCATATACATCAAAACATCTAAAAATGGGAGTGGTGGTTTTTGAAGCATGGGTTTTTGTTGTTGAGGGGGGTTTCTCTGTCACAGGGCTAGAGTGTGTTGGCATCTGCATAGTTCACTGTGGCCCCAAAGTTTTGGGCTCAAGTGAGAACCGTGATCGTATTTAACTATTGAGTTTTATAAACCTCAATGTAGCTTCATTTGTGAATTGTGCCTGATTATCTGGAAATTTGCTAAATCTCTGGAGCTGCAAGAATGCCATTAGTCTGTGTGTGTATGACTTTCTGTGAAGCAAAGTGCTATAACTGAAAACCTGGGTTAGTTGGATGAAGCAGGCAATTGGCTGAAAGAAGTAGGCCTTTCACTTTTTCTAACCAAACAAGGAAGAAAGTGTAGACTAAAGTGATGGGTGAATTTCAGAGCACACCGACCCTTGGGGGTGGGGCCTCCCGGCACTGCAGTTGTGTACTATAAGCTCTGGCAGGGTTGCATCTGGGCAAGAGGGTTAGTTTTGTTAATGAGCTTTGGAAAACATTAGTTCTGTTTGTTATAGGAAACTGATATTATCCAAATCTGATACATTTGAAGAAAAAAAACTTTGACCAAAGGCCTAGATTTGCTTGTAGCTGTGACTCAGTTATGAAATTGCCCTTACACGGTGCCAGTTAGGGGTTGCTTGTCAAAAACATTTATCTTTCTGACTTTACTGAGTAAGACTGAGATATTTTGTACGAAAACATTTTAAAGCACAAACAGTGGTGGGAATGCCAAGGAACATTGATGCTGTGGCCAGATTGCCTCCTTTGTCTCCTGGTTTTTAGGCTTGGGGCATCCTCATGTTAGCAGGAAACTCGCTTAGGAAGTTGCCACAGTTAGGGTTAGGGTTGCTGTTCTGACCAGGGCAGTGGCTCAGGAGGCTGGTTAGTGAGGCTCTCGGGGTGCTGGAGGCCGGGGCGACTGTGGTTTCCTCTTGCTTTTATCAACATTTCTAGTTCTGTGCCTTGCACTGTGGGGTCACTGTGTGTAAACGCTAGTTAAATGCACGGGCCCCTTGTGTGGGGACACACGGCCTGTGACTGCATCATGGCCACTGTTGCCCATGTGGTGGGCACTGCCAGCACCAAGCTTATGGCATACACTGGCAGTGCTAGGACATCTGAGGAAAGTGTGTCCATGGGGCACATGGGAATGGGCAGAGCTTCCCTCCCTGCACACCTGCAGGGAAAAGTCTGGGCACTGCCCTCAGGCAGGAGGTGCTGTTTTACCTGAAAAGAAAAAGTCTAATTGCCCTGACAAAACCCTTTCTTTTTAGAGCTGGACAACCACATTTACATCAGGAACCTTAAAAAAAAAAAAAAAAGCCTTGGGTCTTTGAGAGAATTGGGAGTATGTATGTATATGCCTATGCTCCCTAATCTTGCCTAACCTTTGCATTTTAAGTAGTTATTACAATTTAAGGTTCAAGTAAACCAACAGGAACTTTATAGGTTTCTAAGTAAAATTCTGGAGAAGTTTAGAGAGCCCATAATAAAAAGGTGTTTATTCCCCTCATTTGGATTTTAAAAATAGCCCAACGTTTCTAAGTTTGGGAGCTCTTCAGCCTAATTTGAAATGTTGAAATTGTTATGGATCTTGTTAAACAATGGCGAGGAGAGAACAGGGGTTCAGGAATCCCCTCATCTGAGGAACCCTTGGCCTTCTCCACTCTGGGATGCTGGGCACTTACTGTGCCTTTCTTTGAGGGTGGTAAAGGCAAGGACAGTATCCGGTGAGCCACACCCTGGTATCTTTTGCCTTTTTTGTTAAAACATTTTCTATGGGTTCTGCAAACATAGACCAAGTGTTTCCTGACATTCTCTTGTTTGTTTCCATAAATACTATTCTACAACAACTGCATTGTGGATGAGAGAGGTTGAATGGCTCCCTTTATTATGAAGCAGACAGATGAATGAGAATATAGCATTTTGTGGGAGGAACTTTAGAAACGGTTTTAGCCTTTTCCCTGAAATAACCACTTAATTATTCGATTGTTCATGTATCAAAGGGGAAGAGGCACTAGATTACCAGATACCCAAATGAAAACTTCAAAAGTGGTTGTGGCTGAATTCTTGTGATGCCCTTTGGGAGATCTGCTGTGAGTTTGTGTTCTCAGTGACCATATTTAGATTAATTTCCCAAAGTTTCTCCCCATTTAACATTAGTTTGCATTTCATGCTAAAAATCCAAATGTTTTATTGTGAAACTTGAGGTCTTCCTATTTCCTTGGTATCTGTGAGCACCCTGTAATGTGGGGAGAGGCATGGCAGGTGTCTGGGGGGCTTCTGTGGGGCAGTTGTGGGCCTTGCCCCCAATTCACAGAGAACACTGGGCACTGTGGCCCCTCTGTCCACTGAGGACTGTATTGCTCAGAAGGACCGTTCGTTCTCGAAGATTTTCTTCTTTTCAGATTAACGTCTCACTGGTGTCCTTCTGTCCACAGCTTTTGTTCATCAACCGTTAATTAACAACTGATGGGATGGCTGGTGGAAAGGAGTGGCTGCTCGTTACTGTAACTTCCTTATACTCTGATAGAACTTGGTTCGTTCCTGGCCTATTGAGGTTTGTTCTAGTGTCATCCTGATTTTTACCATTCTGCAAGTCTGAATTTTGTGATTACACAGAGGTCACTGGGGTCTGTGTCTAAGTTCATCTAGATGAGGAGCAGAGCTGCTCTGAACGGGTTGGCCTGTTGGGCTCGTTTAACTTTGTTTTGCTGGGTATTTTGTTCAAATGCCGTGTGTGGGCCCTCAGCCCATTTTCTGTGTGGTGGACAAATTCTCACCATTTCTGTACAATCTTCTGGGACCAGAGGACATGAGAGACAATGTCTCCCCTGCACTGGGGCAGATAGCACCCAGTGTCCTCCACCAGGGGGTCCCTAGGGAGTGGCTGCAGTTTGTGGAGCCTGTTCCTGAAGGACTGCCTCCTTATTTCTGGGTCTGGGGTTCTGCTGACACTGTGCCCCTCAGTGCCTGAGTGCAACTTCCCCACGGGAGATGTCAGGGTCATAGGTACGTTTTGTGTGTGTTTGGAGGCACTGAGACATAGACATGCATCTTGTGATTCTCCATTGATTTCAAAGCTTGAAAGAAGGGTTTGTGCTCATTTTGGAGGTATCCTGGTGCAGTGCGCAGGTGTGTTTGCTGTTGCCCTCGAGTAAATGCTGCTGTAACATTTTTTCCTCCTTCCTTTTTCTTTTCTACATATGAATACATGACACTTTAAGCTTCTGAACTGACTCATGGGCATCTCTGGGCCCTGTCTGGTGTCTTCCTCAGAGACAGACCCTGTGATGGGGCAGCCTTGTCTGGCAGGAGCCTGTAGCTAGTCCTGCCTATAGGTTCTGGGAGTTTGTGAGGGAGCCCCTCCGATTGGGGCAGTGGGACCATGTGACCGCTGGGAGCCTGGGCCCGGGTCCTCCATCCTCCACTGGCTTCTCCTGGTTCCCTGTAGAGGGGAAGGGAATCCATGTTGTGCTCTGTCCTCCTGGAGCCCCAGCTGTTGTCAGTAATGTTATTTATGCTCTTCTGACCTCAAGCTTATTTAGTACAGAAATATGAAGGGACAGAAATAGTTCAAGGGCATTTAAAGACTTACGTAATTATAAATAGGCCTAGTTTTGATTTTTCATAAGAAAATCACAGAACGGATTCATTCAAATTGTTTCAGAAAATCTTTTTTCTCATTTTTGTGGCAAGAACATTTAGCTAATGTTGAATTAAGATGTCACAATGATTGCCTTGTGACTTTTGATTATCCCCACACACAGCGCCGTCCCCTGAGATCTGTGGCCTCCTGCAGCGTGCTCGTGGCCTGTTTCTGGTGTGCACCAAGTTTCTGCGTTTGATAAACATGCTAAGTTGGGCAAGGCACTGTAGGCATCCCAGTGTCCGGCCACCTGCCTTTGGAAGCATTTCCAGGGTTGTTTTTTTTCTGTTAAAACTTTATTTTGCTTTTCGAGTAAACTCAATGACGTGTTCACTAGGGCAGATTATAGCAATTCCTAAAAATTTGAACTTTGCTCCAGTGAACTAGAGTCAGGATCAAGAGAAATATGAATGGTTTTGTCCTTAATTTTTTGTATGGGGAAAGAGAATGCTCCTTGCTTTGTTCCAGGAAGTCCTGGGGTCAGCTGGAGATCAGCCTGCAGGGTGGGGGGGAGCCATTGGTGTAGCCTGTGAGGCCAGCGTGTCCCAGTGTCTGTGACTCGTGGGGCCATGGGCTGGTCAATACCCCAAGGGTGCTGTTTTTTCGTGGTTGTCCTACTGTGTCACACATATGGGGGAGGCTGCCGCCCCTCTCCCTGTGTGTGGAACACTAGGGCAGGTGGTGCTGTTGTGGCCAGATCCCGTGGTTCCAGGCCGTGGCTGCTGTAGGCTGACATCCCGCATGGCCATGGGGGCAGCTCTGAGGCCCCTTTAGACTCCTCCCTACACATTGGCATGTGGTGTGGCTGGTGACGCAGGATCAGATTTTCAGTTCTCGACAGCCAGTCAGTCTTAGCCTCCTTGAAGCCTGGGCCTCTCCAAAGCTGACATCTGTCTCCTTTCCTGTTGGGGCAGGCAGGGCTCGGGCACTCCCTTGGTCCCTCTGTGGAGCATGGACAGGAGGCCCTTCCAGAGACCAAGCCCATGTGCTCCTTCTCTCTCTGCCCCCGCACTGACCAGGCATTCCTGTTGCCACCTTGGTCTCTTCCCATGGCCCCGAGTAGCCAGATGCTAGGCAGACATCCCTCCAGGTGGAGGGAGGGCAGACGGTGCACTCAGCTCAGGCTGATTTGGAGTGGTTGAGGCTTACGTCCTGCCTTGCATTCCTGCTCTTGTGGGTCTTGAGAAAATACTTCATCATCTGAACCGTCCAGCGGGCCACATAGGTGGCAGAAGCTCAGACACCTCTGCCTTGCTGTTCCCTTTAGCCCCTGGTGGGTCATTTGGGAGGTGTGAGAAGGGCAGTACCTGGGGTTGAGCAGTACCTGTTGGATGTTCTCTCTACACCTATGATTTGGATAAAGGAATTTATGGAGCTTGGCAGGAAGAAGGGGCTCTGGTGTTGTTGCCTGTGAAGAGTGAGCACTTCTGTGTCCATCTTGGCATAACCTCTGAGCATTCAACAGCAATTTTAGTTACAGTACTATTTGCTGTCAGCTCCTGTCAGCAGTCTGTGTATGGACTTTTAAAGACTCATCTAAGGTGACTTTGTTGAAATGTGACAGTGAGTTGCACCGGGAGCGAGCTTGGGTCCGGGGCACCTCCCGGCAGCTGTCCTGTGGCTGTCCTCACAGTGCTGGCTCCTGCAGACACTCGTCAGTCTTGGAGGCTGTCTTACATGTTGTCCTGACTCATTGCTTCCTCCCGGGGACATTCTGTGAGTCCCTCTGGGTGCCAGGTGACCATGGACTTTGAAGTGTCCCTGCAGATTTTACACAACTGAGTGGTGCAGTGAGAAGGTTTTGCTCTCCACTCAGCATGGTCTAGTTGCTGCTCCATTTCGTCCTCCAGATCCATAGTGGCCTCCACAGGGAGGTCAAAGCATGGGGAGTCAGGGGACCTGCTGGGGCCTCCTGGGCAGAGCTGGGGTCTAGGCCATCCTCGGTCCAGCTCCAGCATAGAGGAGGGCCCTATCTTTGCCAGGAAGGCTCTCGGATGGGAGCAGCTGACTTCTGAGTGGGCAGGACCTGGTAGTAGGTGTGTTGGGGTTAGTGGTGGCAAGAAAGACGTGGAGGTGGCTAGGGTTGTCCTGTAAGTTATAAAATGATGGGAAGACAAAACAGTATGCTCTGGGGCAAACTTGATCTGAGGTCACTCTGGAGGTGGGTGTCTCTTGACTTTGGAGATTTAGAAGACCAGGACAGAGCTGAGGCCTGGAGGGGCAAGTCTGCCCAAGGGACTGTTCCCCGAGGAAGGCAGAATGGAAACACAGGCTGTCCTGGGCTTGGCAGGAAGGTGCCCAGACCCTGCTCCCTATGGGATTAGAGCCCAGTTCAGAGTTGTACTACTGGCTCTCAAAATTTGTTATCTACAGATATATAGTGAGATAAGAACAGTGAGTAAATCTACATATTGTGATTCTACTTTACTTAATTGGAGCTATTTTTTCATGGCATTTATTTTGAAGTTCAAAGGCACAGTTGGGAAAAAGATTTTATAATTTTCATAAATTACAATTTTTAAAGAATTTAAAATCTGTGAAGTCATTATTTTTTTTCCTAATTGTATTCTTGAACAATGTTGCTAATTACAGTTTCTAAGTCGCAGATTAACAATGACTTTTTCAGGCTTGGCGCCTGTGGCTCATCGGGCTAAGGCGCCAGCCACGTACACCTGAGCTGGCGGGTTCGAATCCAGCCCGGACCCGCCAAACAACAATGACGGCTGCAACCAAAAAAAAAAAAAAAAAAAAAAAATGGCCGGGCGTTGTGGTGGGCGCCTGTAGTCCCAGCTACTTGGGAGGCAGAGCCAAGAGACTCGCTTGAGCCCAGGAATTAGAGGTTGCTGTGAGCTATGATGCCACAGCACTCTATCCAGGGTGACAGCTTGAGGCTCTGCCTCAAAAAACAAACAAACAAACAAAAAAAA
>CAUYON010202603.1:0-26991 GCA_963573935.1 Arctocebus calabarensis
TGAGACAGAGCCTCAAGCTGTCACCCTGGATAGAGTGCTATGGCATCACAGCTCACAGCAACCTCCAATTCCTGGGCTCAAGTGAGTCTCTTGCCTCTGCCTCCCAAGTAGCTGGGACTACAGGCGCCCACCACAACGCCCAGTCATTTTTTTGGTTGCAGCCGTCATTGTTTGGCGGGCCCGCGCCAGCTCAGGTGTATGTGGCTGGCGCCTTAGCCCTTTGAGCCACAGGCGCTGAGCCTGAAGTTGTTTCTTATGCTAAGTAACTAGAAGTAACAAACTATAAAAACCAAAGCTCCAGGAGATCAAATGGACACAATGCTGACCTTTAACAGACCATCTGGAGGCAGTCTTTTATATTTAGGGAGTAGTTTGGAAATTCCTGAGATATACAGAAACCTGTTTTCAAGCTCTGCCTCCGTGTATAAACCAAAAGTCAGCAAACCCTGTCTCTTATGTGACCAGGCCTGTAACAACAATGGAGTCCTAGCCAGGTTTTTCCATTCTGTCTTCCAAAGATTTTTAACTTACTCTCACAGAAATAATCTGTATAAAAGTCTTACATAAAGGCTTTTCACCTGTACTGGGACTACAGGTGTGTGCCAGCATGCCTGGCTGTTTTTTTGTATTCTTTCTTACTTTTTCTTTTCTTTTCTTTCTTTTTTTTTTTTTGAGACAGAAGAGTCTCAAGCTGTTGCCCTGGGTAGAATGCTATTCTCTTGCCTCAGCCTCACAAGTAGCTGAGACTACAGGCACCCTCCATGACACCCAGCTATTTTTTGGTTGTAGTTGTCGTTGTTTGGCAGGCCTAGGCTGGATTGGAACCTGCCAGCTCTGGTGTATGTAAGCTGGTGCCCTAGCTGCTTGAGCTATAGGTGCTGAGCCCTGGCTGTTTTTTTCAATTTTGGTAGAGATGGGGTCTCACTGTTACTCAGGCTGGTCCTGAACTCCTGACCTCAAAAAGTGACTTCAAGAACTCCTGACCTTAAGCGATCTTACTGTTCCAGCCTCAGAGTGCTGGGCTTTGAAGGACAAGCAGGGGTGGGAGAGGCATACACCAGCTCTCACCAACGCTTAGAGCAGGCAACCCTCATGCCAGGGCAGAAAAGGAGGAGCTGGGAACCATAGGACTGAAAGCCTGAGATAGAGGAATGGAGTTTGGGGATGCAGCATGAGAAGTCTGGGATATAGAACTAGTCCCCTTCCATATGGAAAGAGAGATGCAGGCTAGACAGGTGCTGGGGGACCCCACATTTGGAAATGCCAGGAACAGCCCCAGGGTGAGGCATCCAGGAAATGAGGTGAGGAACATTGGGAACCCAGGGGCCTCAGGGATAGTGTGGGAGGTGGTGTTCCAGCTGGTGGATAGTGCCCAGGGTGGTGGGTAGTAAGGAGCAGCCCCAGCTAAGACCCCTCCACCCCCACCCACTGTCGGGGAAGTTCAGCCAGAGGACAGAGTGCTTGGGGTGGCGCTGCCCTCCCTTTCCCATTCCCGGCTCCCAGCCTCTGCCCTCTCCCTTCCCCCGCAGCAGCGGCCGCGCCTCGGGTTTCCGGAGGGGCCGTAGGGCGGGTGGGGCGTCACGTGCGCGTGCCCCGGGGGCCGGTTGGTCTTTGGGGGTGGGGAGGGGCCGTGCTCTGCCATAGACCGGGTCGGGGTCTGGCCAGGGTCAGCTCCTCGGAGAGACAGGAGAGCGCAGGAGCGCACCAGCAGCAGGCGTGCGGCCCGGTGGCCAGGGCGCGCGCGGAGGGTCCCGCGTCCTCGGTCTTCTGTGCGCGGCGCTTACAGGATCCGCGGCGGGGGCGGCGTCCGGGCCCGCCATGAGCTCTCCGCCGCCTGCGCGCAGTGGCTTTTACCGCCAAGAGGTGACCAAGACCACCTGGGAGGTGCGCACTGTGTACCGGGACCTGCAGCCCGTGGGCTCGGGCGCCTACGGCGCAGTGTGGTGAGCGCGGCCCAGGCGGTGGCGGGGAGTGTCGTGGGGTTAGGGGGCGTCCCGGCCTTCCCACTAAGCGGTTCATCTCGCAGCTCGGCTGTGGACAGCCGAACGGGAGCCAAGGTGGCCATCAAGAAGCTGTACCGGCCCTTCCAGTCGGAGCTGTTCGCCAAGCGCGCTTACCGTGAACTGCGCCTCCTCAAGCACATGCGCCACGAGAACGTGAGTCGCTGGGCACAGGCCCCGGGAAGACCAGCCCCTTTCTAGAGGACACGACTTCCTCCAGGCCAGACTTCTATGCCGGTTCCACGGGAGGATTCAGGCCCTTGACTTCTTCCAGGGCCATGTCCGGCTCCTCAGCCCCGTTCCGGGGCAGGGGCCAAGACTGCCTCTTGGCCCAGCACGGTAGTGAGAGGGGATGCTGCGGGTGGAGGAATTCTCCTATTCTGAACCCATCTTGCTCGGGTCTACCTCCAGACGCTTACAGCCCAGGCAAGGCAGGTCCAGGCAGGGCAGGATGTTGGACCTGGGCCCCAACCCCACCATCTCAGAGAGCTCTGTTGAAAGCTTTAGGGAAGTGGTGTTCCAAGGGCACAAGGCACAGCTGCTCTCGCACAGATATGTTCACATTTGTTTGGGGGCGTTATCTGAGCCTCCATCTGGGAAAGGCCTGTCCATGGGACACTACGAGTGGCTGCCCCTGGGCATCTCCCAATGTTGCTACTTGTTGCTAAGAGCCTTTTCTCCGCCAGGGGAGCTCCTCTTTCTTTGTTTCTTTTTTTTTTTTTTTTTTGTAGAGACAGAGTCTCACTCCACCACCCTCGGTAGAGTCCCATGGCGTCACAGCTCACAGCAACCTCCAGCTCTTGGGCTTAAGCTGTTCTCTTGCTTCAACATCCCTAGTAGCTGGGACCACAGGTGCCTGCCACAACATCTGGCCATTTTTTGTTGCAGTTTGGCCTGGGCAGTTCGAACCTGCCACCCTCAGTATATGGGGCCGGCGCCCTACTCACTGAGCCACAGGTGCCTCCCGAGCTCCTCTTTCTTAACCCAGTTCTTTCTGGTCTGTCTCCCACCCACATCACACCTGCCCCAGCTGTAGTCTGGGCACTGAGACCCCTGCTCCTGACCGTTGTATACTCCTGGATCATTGGCACCACCAGCCCCTGTGGAATGGTCCCTGTGTCCAGCAGCAAACTGTGCCTGTGACTCCTGGCCACTGCCACTCTCTTCGGTGCAGTGGTGGGCCCTGACTTCTCTCAGACCCCTCATGTCCACCCCAGCCCCAGGGCTGGCCCCCCTTTCTCAATTCCACTTGTGGTGGGTACTAACCCCGCCCTCAAATGACCATGTCCTTTGAGTGCACCTGCCCCCTGGTGTCATCCAGCTCCATGGCTTCCCACTCCTGCACACCTACTTCACCTGCCTGGCCATCACCTCTGTCCAGCCAAGGGCTTACTGCCCACCTTTGGCCCAGCCTGTGACAGAGTCACCCTGCTGTGCCAGTAGGTCCAGCTATCCCCACTGGACCCCTGGCCACGGCTGGTACGCTCTGCACATTGTGGCACCATTTTCTCTTGAGGAGCCTGAGGTTCTTGCTCGTCTCGCTGGCTGGAGGAAGGAGAAGTGGCCACAGGCCTAGTCCGTCCTGCTACTCCAGGTCCTCTCCCTCCTCTTAAGCCCTGGCCCACTCTTCTGGGCATTGATGCACACTGCAGAATCAGAGGGCATTTGTCAGAGAACCCCCCACAGCCCTGTTCTCTGTCCTTTTCTCCCCAAACACTCTCCTGAGCACCCTGCGGCTTTCGGCTGTCACCTCACCTCTATTTGTAGCACCTGCCCCAGGCCCCTGTCTGGATGATACCCCTTCACTTCCCTTCTCCTCCTCACCCACTCTCCTGCCACAACTCTGGGCCTAGTGGCTATAGTGGTCATATAGCTGTTCTTCCACCTGGTGTCCATTCTTGCCTCTCTTGATCTGTCTCAACGCTGAGGCGGAAGGGTACGTCTAACATCCGGCCATATTTAAACTTTTCCTTATCGACTTTCAGGATTGAAGCCAGACCTTCCACTGGGGTGGAAGTCATGCCTGGCTCTCTTTGGGCTCTCAACTCCTCCCTGGCCTGGGCCTTGGCCACCTGGCCTCCCTCCCCAAGTTCCTCAAGCTATGGAAGTGTTCTTCTTTCTGCCTTGCCACTGTACTGTGCCCTCTGTCAGGTGTTCCCCCGTTGGGATGTCCACCTGCCTCTTGGCTGTTCTAATATGCAGAGCTCTTCCATGAGGCCTCCCTGGGACCTGGAGGCCCTGTCCCCCAGTCTTCCCAAGTGCTGGTAGCAACTGGCACAATGCCTGTTGGCTGTCAGTCTCCATCTCCCTGAGCCAGGGCCTCTGTGGGGACCAGGTGGTCATGGTGCTGTCTGACCCTGGGAAGAACCTGCTAGTTGTTGGC
This sequence comes from Arctocebus calabarensis, assembly GCA_963573935.1. Taxonomy (NCBI): domain Eukaryota; kingdom Metazoa; phylum Chordata; class Mammalia; order Primates; family Lorisidae; genus Arctocebus; species Arctocebus calabarensis. Next base: position 4,384 of record CAUYON010202603.1, read on the forward strand.
TCTCCTTACTCTGGGTCTGGGTCTGCTTGGTTGGAAAGAGGAAAAAGGGAGGAAAGACCAAGGGGCTGGAGCCCTTTGGTGGCTCAGAGCCAGCCCAAACTTGGGGCTGCCCCTCCCCCAGGAGATTCTGGACATCACCATCCAAAAATAACCTTTGTCTGTGGATATGTGTGCCAGGGCCAGGCCACACTGCCAGTGGGCTGAGTCAGGCCCTGTGGACCTGTGGAGTAACCAGAACAGCTGGGGGGGGGGTGGTTTCCTGCCCAGAAGGTGGAGCTACCCTTGGGGGTGACCAAGGTCCTGGATCTTCTGCTGCACCCTCAACCCCATCTGGTGCTCTCGCCTCTCCCCAGGTGATTGGGCTACTGGATGTGTTCACGCCCGATGAGACCCTAGATGACTTCACAGACTTGTGAGTGTCAGCCTAGGTTGCCTGGCCAGGGCGGGAGGGGTGCTGGGCAGCTCCACGTACTGAATTCAGGTTCTGGGTTGGCATGTGGTCACCTTCCTGCAGACCAAATAGGGGATGCACCCTGTCTATCCATTGCCCACATGCCTCTGGTATATGCCTGGCACTGGCATGGCCAGTGGCACTGGGGCCTCCTCTTCCCCCTAAAGCCTGGCTCCTGGGCCCTCTCCAGCAGTGAGGTGTGAACCTTGGGCTTGAGTATTTGTTAAGGTGCAAGTCCTGTGCTCAGGACCTTGCCCTGAGCGTGTGCCTATAACCAGAGCCACTGACCTTTTTGTTAGTGGGGAGTGGGAAGAAGTGGAGGGAGGACCCACCCTGCCTTTGCCCTGTTGAGCCTGCCTGTGGCCAGCTGCCCCTGGACTCATACCACTGTTGGCCAAGAATCAAGGCCCAAGCCTAGAACGTATTGGAGAGGGCAACAGGCTCCTTGCTGCCTGGCCAGCAGTGGTCATGGGCCATATTGCCCTCAGTGTCCTGTGGGGGCTAAGTGCCACACTCTTTGGTCCTCTCTCCACCTATCTAGCCCAACCGTCTGGCGCTAATGTCTTGCCACCTCCATCCTTGCTCCCAGGTTGTCTCTTTGTACCCAGTCTTGAAATGGAAACTGACCACTTCCCTCTCTTGCCTATGAAGATTCGTGCTCTACTGCCCTTAGGATGCAGTCTCAGCCCCTACCCTGGGTCATAGGGCCTTTCAGTTGAGAGTTTAAAAGCCCCAAAGTATTCCAGGCTTAGGGCTCATGCCTGTAATTCCAGCACTTTTGGAGGCTGAGGCAGGAGGCTCACATGAGGCCAGGAGTTCAAGTCCACACTGGACAACATAGCAAGACTCCATTTCTGAAAAAAAAAATTAGCCAGGCATGGTGGCATCATCCAATAGTCTCAGCTACTCAGAAGGGTGAGGAGGAATGATCCCCTGAGCCCAGGAGTGAGCTAGGACCGTGCCACTGCCCTCAAGCCTGGGTGACAGAGCAAGACCATGTCTTAAAAACAGACAAAAGGGCGACGCATGTGGCTCAGTGAGTAGGGTGCCGGCCCCATATACTGAGGGTGGCGGGTTCAAACCCGGCCCCAGCCAAACTGCATCAAAAAATAGCTGGGCGTTGTGGTGGGTGCCTGTAGTCCCAGCTACTCAGGAGGCTGAGGCAGGAGAATCGCCTAAGCCCAGGAGCTGTAGGTTGCTGTGAGCTGTGACTCCACAGCACTCTACTGAGGGCGATAGGGTGAGACTCTGTCTCTACAAAAAAAAAAAAAAAAACAAAAACAGATAAAAATCTCTAAAGCACAGTCTGCTCCATACCTGACAGTGTAGTCAGGGTGGGTAGGAAGGAAGTGTGGGTGGTACTGAATGACAGGTAAAGCTGGATTGTGGTGGGAGCCTGGCATTGCACAAGGTAACTCTTGTTACCTTGAGGAGTGGAGCAACTGGACCTTGGGGCTGGTGGGCTGGGTGCTGGATGGTGACCTTTCATAAGGGGGGGTTGGCTGGGGCAGTGGTTAGGGCCTGGGACAGGGGCTGGCTCTGACTGCTGATTGGGCCCTGGCCCTGGCCCCACCCAGTTACCTGGTGATGCCGTTCATGGGTACTGACCTGGGCAAACTCATGAAGCACGAGAAGTTGAGTGAGGACCGGATCCAGTTCCTGGTTTACCAGATGCTGAAGGGGCTGAAGGTGGGGCTATGGGGGCCTGTGGGGTGTGGGTAGGCTTTGTGGCTCCAAGGTCCTCAAGGTCCCCGAGCTGACAGCTACCTACCCCTCTTCCCCACAGTATATCCACGCTGCTGGTATCATTCACAGGGTGAGTTCTGGCAGGAGGTACACATTGGCCCCCTCTGTGTGGGCATGGGAGGGGCCCAATCCCCCAGCATCTGCCTCTCCCTGCCCCAGCAGGGCCCCTGTTGGAAGCCTGCCCTGGGGGCCCAGGCAGCTCTATGGGGGGGGGGGCAGGCCAAGCCTGGTGGCCCTGTCCTTAGGTGCTGGGGCCAATAACATGCTTCAGTAAGCCATGGACTGTGGCCACCTTTCCTCTGCCCCCAGGACCTGAAGCCTGGCAACCTAGCAGTGAATGAGGACTGTGAGCTTAAGGTAGGTGTTGCCCTGCAGGGCACCAGGGCTCCCTCCTGACCTGCCCACCTGACTGCCTGTCCTCAGGACCAGGCAAGACACCCAGACCCCAGGCTTTGGGTAGTGGCCAAGCAGCTGATGGGCATCTGTACTTTGGGGAGGCCTTTGGTGGGTGGCGTGTCAGGTATCCCCTGTACCTGCTTCACAGAGGGATGGGGCATCCCTGGTCCCCCATGTTTGACCCAAGGAGAGCTTCTACCTGAGAAGGGGTGGCAGAGTGGGGATGGAGACCCCATGGGGCACCTACTCCTGAGGTTAGCTGGGTCTTGGCCATGGGAAAGAACCCGGAAGGGGACTTGGGGTCTGAGACTGTAGCCTCAAGCCCTGTAAGGTTGGCAGGAAGCCAAAGTGTGGAGGCTTCAAGAACAGCTACCTTGGCGTCAGCTGGCCTGTCTATTCCTCAGGAGTAGTCTTCTTGCCTTTCTGATTCTTTCCACAGATCCTGGATTTTGGCCTGGCCAGGCAGGCAGACAGTGAGATGACTGGATATGTAGTGACACGGTGGTACCGGGCGCCCGAGGTCATCTTGAACTGGATGCGCTACACACAGACTGGTGAGCAGTGCCCTGTGACATGGGGTGTGTGGTGCCCCCAGGGCGACTGCCGAACTTGGATAGAAGCTGGGTAGGGCCGTGGGCAGGCCATGTCTGTGTCCCCTCCTCCCCCACAAGTGCTGACTGGGGCTTCTATCTCAGTGGACATCTGGTCTGTGGGCTGCATTATGGCAGAGATGATCACAGGGAAGACGCTTTTCAAGGGCAACGATCGTATCCTTCAGCTGTGGGTCTGTATGGGGCATGGGGGCCCGAGGTCAATTTGGGGTGAGGGCTGCTCTGTGGTCCCCAGTTGTGCTCCTGACCTTGCTGCAGACCTGGATCAGCTCAAGGAGATCATGAAGGTGACAGGCACACCACCACCTGAGTTTGTGCAGAGACTGCAGAGCGCGGATGTCAGTGCAGAGGACTAGGGGGGCTGGGGCTGTCCCCTGCGGCTGGCCCCTCAACCTCTCCCTATGCAGGCCAAGAACTACATGAAGGGACTCCCGGAGCTGGAGAAGAAGGACTTTGCCTCCATCCTGACCAATGCCAGCCCCATGGGTAGGGCAGGGTGGGGCAGGGGTTGCAGGGTGTGAGTGTGGGGCCTCAGCACAGCCTGGCTTGACGCACCCCCCCACCCCAGCTGTGAACCTCTTGGAGAAGATGCTCGTGCTGGATGCAGAGCAGCGCGTGACAGCGGCCACAGCACTGGCCCACCCCTACTTCGAGTCCTTTCACGACGCAGAAGATGCGCCTGAAGCCCAGAAGTACGATGACTCTTTTGACGACATGGACTGCACGCTGGATGAGTGGAAGCGTAAGTAGGGGGGGATCTGGTCATTGCCTGTACCGATGTTACCTGCTCCTGCAGTGGCTGAGCTCAGTCCTGGGCCTCTAGGATGCAGGTCAGATGAGCAGGAGGTCAGGAGGTCAGAGAACAGTATAAGCCCACGCCTGGCTGATATGGCCTCTGGCTGGAGCTGAGGGATGAAGTGAGGGTGTCCCCAGATCTGCTACCCTGCTTGTGTTGCCTTGCCTCCCCCATGTCCATGCTAAAGATCCAGGCCATGCAGGTGCCCTCTCCCCATGCACCTGTTCTCAAGAACATCCACTGGGTCCACCTCTTTGCCCATATGTGCTATCTGTCCTTGCCTTTCCTTGCCCTATTGTAGGACCTTTCCCATCTGGAAGACTGCATATACTTGGTGTCCTGCCCATGGCTGTGGTCTGCCCTGCTGCCTCAGGGCCTCCCTCCCTGTACAACCTGACTGAACAATCCAATGCCCTGTAACTGTGCCCTCTACCTCCACCCTGGTGTGGCCATCCTTTCCACAGAGGCTGTCTTTGAGTGCTGGCAGCACCCACATGGCTTTGGGCTGCACTTGGGGAGGCCCCATGCTGGAGCTGGCTTCCGCTCTGCTGTGAAGTGGCCATAAGGGCTGGGCTGGTCCTCTCCTTGGCTTCATGGCCAGCCTGGGGGGCACATTACTCTAGCCCATCCTGGCTCTGGGCTAGACAGGCTGAGGTTTGCAAACCCTGTTTCTCAGGGCCACAGGGCTCCCTCTAGGAGGGGCTCCACCCTTATCTGTGCTGTTTTGTGCTTGGGTTTGGTTTTGTTTGATGAAAGGATTCTGGTGCTAAAAAAGATAACTCAAAAACCATGGGCCACAGGATCCTCTCTGTGGTCCCCACCCATGCAAACTGTGGCTGGGTGATTTTGCTTTCATAGCAGCCTGTGGTGCACATGTGGCCTGTTTTTGGCCGAGAGTCCCCGGTCGGGAATGTTCTCCCTCCTGCTTCCCTGGAAAAATCCAGATATGCAGCAATGCACATGTTCCCTCAGTGGACTGCCTGGGTCAGGGCAAGAGGGATCTCACTGTGACATCACCCTCTCTGACTCACCCCTCAGGTGTCACGTACAAAGAGGTGCTCAGCTTCAAGCCTCCCAGGCAGCGGGAGGCCGGGGGCTCCAAAGAGACGGCTCTGTGAAGATCTCTGGGCTCCAGGGAGGTGGTGGGAGCCTCTCGCCTTGGCCTGCTCCCTGGGAGGAAGATCCTGGTGGCTGCCTTGAGCCTGGTGGGGGCCAGCATCCCAAAGTGTCTTCTTGGAGCAGACCTCTCTTCCTCCGAGCCTATATCTGTGTTGTCTGGCACCACCTCGGCACCTTCAGGACCTCTGCCTAACCTGGGGATCATTTCTGAGCCCTGGAGCCTTGGCCTCCTCTGCCAGGGTGCAGCCAGAAACCTCAGAGACAGCAGAGCATAGGATCAAGTCCTGGTCTCTGAGCCCTGCTGGGCCCCAGCTCAGGGATGTCATTTGGGGCTCTCCTGGAATGTAAGTCAGCCTGTGGTTCATCCATGTGGCTGGAAGGTAATAAACTCTTTTGTAGACCACCCACTCTGGCTGTGTGTCCTACATAGAGAAAGGAGGCTGGCCTGAGAGTTCAGGCTCTCTGAGCAGGGGGGACTTTCGAATATCTTGCCAGTCCCAGGGCTGGTGCCTATCTTGCCAGTCCTGTGTCAGTGAACCATGTACACCTGTGCTCAGCCCCTCCCCCCACGTGGAGTGACCCTCTGACAGCACAGAGTGCAGGATACAGTGAGTGGACCCTGGAGTCAGGGCCAGTGGCAGAGCGGGGGGTAGGGAGTGTTAGGGTCTAGCCTGAAACTCCAGCCCAACTGTCTGAGCTCCCTGCATTCTATTCTTTTTTTTTTTTTCTTTTTTTGACAGAGTTTCATTTTGTCTCTCAGTAGAGTTCCCTGGCATCACAGCTTACAGCAACCTCAAACTCTTAGGCTCAAGTGATTTTCTGGCTTTAGCCTCCCAAGTAGCTGGGGCTATAGGTGCACACCACAATGCCTAGCTATTTTTTAGCGATAGGGTTTTGCTCTTGCTTAGACTGGTCTCAAACTCCTGAGCTCAAGCAATACACCCACATTGGCCTCTTAAAGTGTTAGGATTACAGGCGTGAGCCATGGTGCCCAGACCCAGTTCCCTGCATTCTTGTAGGAGCTTCCTGAGGGAGGCGGGGGTGGGGGGGGTGGGGGGTGGGGATGTGGGCGGGACAAGCCGAAGGGCACTTCCAGACTCCTCTGGTGGTGTGGCTTTGTGGCTCCTCTGGGGAGACCCAGTGGCCTATGCTGCCCTCTGCAGGCCTCAGTGTGATGGTACTTTCAGGCCACGTGTGGGCTCCTGCCACCCTTTCTCCTCTCTGCCTCTTTTGGGCAGGTATATCTAGAGTGGGGCCAGGCTAGGGGCACAGCAGCTAAAGGGGGATCCAGGCAGGAGTTTGGAGGGACGTGCACAGTTGCCGTAGTCAAATTTGGTTAGATAAGTTGCCACAATGAACACTGCCTTCTCTGCCCAGGGCCACTCTTGCGCCTCTCTACGGACTCCTGCCCAGCCCCTATGTAGTACCCTGGAGACCATCCAGGACCAAGCAGCCCAGCCTAGGACCTGCCTGGGACAGAGCCTGGGTCTCAGGTGAGGCTGCAGGCTACCTTCTCTCTTGGGCATCATGCCTAGTGGCTGTGTCCTTCCCTCCCTCAGGCCTCCTGCCCTGCCTCTCCCAACACTGCACTGCCTCCTGTACAGCATCCTGGCCTTTGTCTGGTCCCTCTGACACTGCCTCCCTGTCCCTCTATCAGAAACTTGGAGGCTAAGCCACAACCACCGCCTAGCACCACCAGCCTTCCTGCTAGAGGCCTCTGGCCCTGTGGCCCTCAGCCTCCCTCACCCTTCAACGGCTCCTCCCCAGCCTTGGTGGTGAGCCCTGGCCACATTGGATGCCAGGTGCTGTTGGCAGGGCTGACCCAAGCTTTTCTGAGGGAAGTTTGGAACAGCAGGGAGTATGGACAGCTGGGACCACAGGCCCTCAGGAAGGCTGCAGGGACAGCCGGAGAGGGCCTTGGCATGCCACACTCCTTCCTCACCCCTGCCCCCACTGCCTACAGTCTCCACAGCTGCTATGGGGGCGGGGAGCGCCCTGACTCAGGGTGGAGGCAGTGGGTGCAGAGGGAGGGTGGTGGCGGCCTCCTTTGGCCAGTCACAATCCTGCTTTGGGGAGGGGATCACTGTAGCCAGGGGCGGAGCAGGGCCACGTGTGAATTGCAGGAAGCCGGAAGTGCAGCCTGGGGCCAGCCTGGTTCCCTGCAGTGTCTGTGCACTGGGGATTCCTGTGCTGCCTGGGTTCCAGGTCCTTCCCAGGCTCTGTCCCAGGCAGGTCCCAGGCTGGGCTGCTTCCCAGGCTGCACTGTGGAACAGGGTGTAGTTTCACAGCAGGGGTTTGGCTCCTGCTGTCCTGGAGCGGTCCAAAGTGACCCTGGCCCAGCCATGTGCACTGCACTCGTGTACCATGAGGACATGATGGGACACGAGCTGCTCTGGGACGAGTAAGTGTGACTTGGCCAAGGGGGGATGGGGATGGGGTGCTGGACACTGAACTCCTTGTCTGTCCCAGCCCCGAGTGCAAGATAGAGGGTCCCCAGCGCCTGTCTGCAGCCCTGGACCGCCTGCGGCAGTGCGGCCTGGAGCAGAGGTGCCTGCGGCTGTCAGCCCGAGAGGCCTCAGAGGCAGAACTGGGGCTGGTGCACAGGTCAGGCAGGGTGGGAGCCTGGGCCTTCCTCAGCCCACCAGTGCTCCGTTCACCACTGGGAGGGTGGGTGGGAGGATGGCAAACCTTCTTCAAAGGTCAGAAGAAGCAATGTGGAGAGCACTGCCAGCCCCAAACCCAGCCCCTCCCTGCTCGTGGTGACCCTGCTTTCCTGCCTGTCTGTCTGCAGCCCGGAGTACATAGCCCTGGTTCAAGGGACCCAGGTCCTAGGCAAGGGGGAGCTCCAGGTGCTGTCTGGACAGTATGATGCTGTGTACTTCCACCCGGTGCGTACCCTCTGCACACACCACCCAGGGATACAGCCACACACCAATGTGCTGCCACCTCTGCCAACGTCCACTTGCTCATTCATGTGACAGCACCCTGTACCCCATTTGTTGCCCTACCAGTTCCAAGGACTGGCCTGGCCTGTTCTGCCCAGCAATTGGTGCCCTGAAGCCTGGCATGGGGCTCATCTGCACCTTCATCTCCACAGAGTACTTTTCACTGTGCCCGGCTGGCGGCAGGGGCTGCGCTGCAGCTGGTGGATGCTGTGCTCACAGGAGCTGTGCACAACGGGCTGGCTCTGGTGAGGTGCGAGCAGCCCTTTCGCATGGCTGCCCCTTCGCGGCTATCCCCAGGAAGGGACAGGATGACCCTGATGTGTGTGATGCTCCATTCTCACCTGCAGACCCCCTGGACATCACAGCCAGAGGGCAGCTGCCAATGGGTTCTGTGTGTTCAACAACGTAGCTATAGCAGCTGAACATGCCAAGCAGAAACATGGGCTGTGCAGGTGTGTGCTGAGCTGACTCTAGGGTGGGGACCAGCCAGATAGGAAAGGGTGGCAGGGACTAAGAGCCCACTCAGCCTCTTCCCATTCCTGGCTGGAGGTGGCAGGTTCCCCAGTGACTCCCAGCACTGTCTGTCCCCAGGATCCTCATTGTTGACTGGGATATCCATCATGGCCAGGGCATCCAGTACATCTTTGAGGATGACTCCAGGTGAGTTGGGGGGTACACCTTTGGGGTATAGGGCCTGGCTTTGGAAAACCAAGGGGACAGATGCAGCTATGCACTTAGGGCTTGGAGCTCAGCAAGGATCCATGGAACTGGTAAAGCTCCTGACCTCCGACCCTGTCCCCGGCTGATTGTCTGTAGTGTCCTTTACTTCTCCTGGCACCGATATGAGCACGGCCGCTTCTGGCCATTCCTGCGAGAGTCAAATGCCGATGCTGTTGGGCGGGGCCGGGGCCGTGGCTTCACTGTTAACCTGCCCTGGAACCAGGTGCCCTCGCTTAACCCCCGGATCCCTACCTCATGGTTCTGGGCCTACAGGGTGTAGCCTGGGCTGTCCTGACAGGGTCACCATTGGCAGAGCTGACCTACTGTCCCACTGACCCACCTCCCTCCCACTCTGCAAGGTCGGGATGGGGAATGCTGAATACTTGGCTGCTTTCTTGCATCTGCTGCTGCCACTGGCCTTTGAGGTGACTGCACAAAGGGTGGGGACCCCAAGGCAGATGGGTGAGGCATGGAGGCAGGGGTGAGGTGTTGGGGCTTCCCTGCACCCTCTCCTTCTTCCCCTCTATACCTTGATGTGGCCTATAGTTTGACCCTGAGCTGGTGTTGGTCTCTGCTGGATTTGACTCAGCCATCGGGGACCCTGAGGTGAGGGCCTGGCCTGGCTGGGGAGGGCCTTTGGGGTCCTGGGATCTACCCCATCACACCCGGCTCTGGTTCCAGGGCCAGATGCAGGCCACACCGGAGTGCTTCGCCCACCTCACACAGTTGCTCCAGGTGCTGGCTGGCGGCCGAGTCTGTGCGGTGCTGGAGGTGACAGGGGAAGACGATCGGGTCAGAGGCTTGGGACTAACCCCCTGGGAGTACAGGAGCCCAGCTCCACCATGCCTGGGACAGCAAGCCAGATGGGCCTTCCTGGCCAGGCCTTGCATAGTGAAACCACTGCCTTCCTCCCAGGGCGGCTACCACCTGGAGTCACTGGCGGACTCGGTGTGCATGACAGTGCAGGCACTGCTGGGGGACCCCGCCCCGCCCCTGCTGGGGCCTCTGATGCCATGTCAGAGGTGCGAACGGAGTGGGCAGAGAGGGCTGGAGTGCAGGCCAAGCCTCACCTCACCACTTCCACTTCACTCCACAGTGCCCTGGAATCAATTCAGAGTGTCCGGGCAGTTCAGGCCCCTCACTGGCTAAGCCTCCAGCAGCGAGGTTGGTGTGGCCTGGGCCTGAGCTGGGCATTCCACCTTCTGGCCCCTTGCAGTGATTGTGACTCTGAACTGTCTGTAGATGTGGACCCTGCACTGAGTTCCAGCACCCAATTCCCAGAGGGGAGACTCCTGCCTGTGCTGCCTGGGGGTCCTGCATGTAAGGCTGAGGCTTCAGCAGTGCTGAGCTCCCTCCTGGGCCAGCTATACCTCCACCCCACACCTGCTGTCCGCACTGCGCCAGATGCCACCCTGGTTCTGCCCCATGATGTCATTTCACAGGAGTCAGCACCAAGGGAGGAGGCAGAAACCTGGGCCAGGTGGGCAAGGCTGGCCTGGGGAAAGGGGTGGGGACTTGTGCTTGTGATATCTGCACATCTGCCTGTGTGTGCATTTACTTTGTGTCCACATGTCTCTCTGTTGTGTATACCATAGGCCACATGCATCCCTGGCTCAGGATGAAGCTGTCACTGCACTTGCGAAACTCCTGTACCTTGTAGATGGGATCCTGGATGGGCAGGTGGGGGCACTTGGGAGGGGCTGGGGTTGCTGTGGACCAGGGGTAGAGACCAGAACTTGACAACGTGGTGTGGCCAGTCCAGAGGAAGGCTGGCTAGTGCAGAACCACAGGGAAATGAATTTCAGCTTTGTGCCAGGAACTATTCCCAGGACAGGGGTGGGATTGTCAGTGCCCCCTACCTTGCCTCTTCAACTAAATGTTCTTTGACACCTTGCCTCTTCAACTAAATGTTCTTTGGCAGAGAGGTAAAGAGGACAATTTAAAGTGTAGATTTATTGGGCCGGGTGTGGAGGCTCATGCCTGTAATCCTAGCACTCTGGGAGGGTGTGGTGGGTAGATTGCCTGAGTTCACCAGTTTGAGCCCAGTCTGAGCAAGAGCCAAGACCCTGTCTCTACAAATAGCCAGGCGTTGTGGTGATTGCCTGACTATGGCAGTCCCAGCTACTTGGGAGGCTGAGGCAAGAGAATCACTTGAGCCCAAGAATTTGAGGTTCCTGAGCTATGATGCCAGGAACTACTCTACTGAGGGTGACAAAGTGAGACTCTGTCTCAAAAATTAAATAAAGTGTAGATTTATCCTATATGCTATGCCCCCAAAAGAGAAATGATAATAATAAAAATATAGATTTAAGTATCTTTTTTTTTTTTTTGAGACAGAGTCTCACTATGTCACCCTTGGCAGAGTGCCATGGTGTCACAACTCACAGCAACTACAAACTCTTGGGCTTAGATGATTCTCTTGCCTCAACCTCCCAAGTAGCTGGGACTACCTAGCCACAACATCCGGCTATTTTTTTGGTTGTAGTTGTCATTGTTGTTTAGTAGGCCCAGGTGGGTTTGAACCTGCCAGCCTCGTTGTATGTGGCTGGTGCCATAAGCACTGTGCTACTGGCACCGAGCCAGATTTAAGCATGTTATTTAAGCATCATATTGTAAGGGAGGGCTCGTAACAGTCCCATAGACAGAGGACCAAAAGAAGGTGCGGGGCGGCACCTGTGAGTAGGCGCCAGCCCCATATACCGAGGGTGGTGAGTTCAAGCCCGGCCCTGGCTGAACTGCAAAAAAAAAAAAAAGAAACAAAAATAGCCGGGCGTTGTGGTGGGTGCCTGTGGTCCCAGCTACTTGGGAGTCTGAGGCAAGAGAATTGCCTAAGCCCAGGAGTTGGAGGTTACTGTGAGCTGTGTGACACCACGGCACTCTACTGAGGGCAATAAAGTGAGACAATGTCTCTTGGCTCGGTGCCTGTGGCTCAACAGGCTGAGGCGCCAGCCACGTACACCTGAGCTGGTGGGTTCGAATCCAGCCCTGGCCCACCAAACAACAATGATGTCTGCAACCAAAAAATGGCTGGGCGTTGTGGCGGGTGCCTGTAGTCCCAGCTACTTGGGAGGAGGAGGCAAGAGACTTGCTTGAGCCCAGGAATTGGAGGTTGCTGTGAGCTGTGATGCCACCGCACTCTATCCAGGGTGACAGCTTGAGGCTCTGTCTCAAAAAAAAAAAAAAAAAAGTGAGACTGTCCCTTTAAAAAAAAAAAAAGAAGTTGCAAATAGACCTATTTCCCTGGTTTGGGATTGGCTGGTGCCTTGACACCAAGACTGTGGATTCATCCCACAGGTGAGCAGTGGTATTGCAGCCACCCCACCCTCCACTGCAGCAGCCATCTTGGATGTGGCCATTCAGAGAGGCCTGTCCCATGGAGCCCAGAGGTGAGCCTCTCTTCTTGGCTCTCCTGAGCCTCTGAGTGTAGAACCTGTGGGTAGCCCCTTCCCTGGCTGGCCACATGGAGAGGGCTCTGGGAATGGAACCTGGGTAGTGTTGATGCATCCTATCCTGGGACCAATTCTTCCACTAGGCTGTTCTGTGTGGCCCTGGGACAGCTGGACCAGCCTCCTGACCTCACTGATGATGGGTATGACTCAGGTCATGGGTGGGCATGTGGCAGGGCTACCGGGGGTTGGTTAGGTGGGGCACTTGTGTGTACAGAATGCTCAGCTGTGGTTTGGGAGGGACCCTGGGGGCAAGGCTAGGTAGGTCTTCAGCACAGAGGGTCAGTAGTCTGAGCACCCTCCAGGTCCTCTTGCCTCCCCTCTGCTGCCTGGGCTGGGTGGAGGCATGGCCTCACACACACTTGTGTCCATGGTGTTTGCTGTCCCTGGAAGGAGGACTCTTTGGCTCAGCATCAGGGGCAAGGAGGCAGTTGCTTCCTCTGCATTCCATGTCTCCACGCCACTGCCAGGGGTGAGTAGTCATGTTGCATAGCAGGGCAGATGGGACCCTGTCACTGTGTGCATTTGCCCTCACTGGCATTGTCAAGAGAGTCAGGTCTCTGGCCCCTTTTAGCACACTGCTCACTTTCCAGGAGGAGGGGCAGAGCCATCGGGGCGGGTGTCCCTGGGTGAGAAGCTGTGGCCCTGCTGTCCCTACAGACCAGTGGTGGGTTCCTGAGCTGCATCTTGGGCCTGGTGCTGCCGCTAGCCTATGGCTTCCAGCCTGACCTGGTGCTGGTAGTGCTGGGGCCTGCCCATGGCCTTCAGGGTCCCCATGCTGCTCTTTTGGCTGCAGTGCTGCGGGTGCCGGCAGGGGGCCGAGTCCTGGTCCTAGTGGAGGTGAGTAGGGTGGGGTAGACCTACGGCGGGCCTGGGACCCGCGGCGGGGTCCCCAGGACAGTGACCGCTTCTTATTCCGTGGCCCAGGAGTCAGAGCCTCAGCTGGCAGGGATGCTGGCCCCGGTGCTGCGCGGAGAGGCACCTCCCAGCCTGGGTCCTTTCTCGATATCTCCAGAGGATGTCCAGGCCATCAGGAGCCTGAGAGGGCAGTTAGAGCCACAGTGGAAGATGCTGCAAATGGCCGGTGAGGCTGGCTGAGGACGTGGCCGTGCTGGGTCTGGAGGGGAGGGGCGAGCCTGGGCCATTCAAGCAGCTGCCCATGGTGCGCCTCTCCTGCCTCCTTCCCTAGTACCGCTGTCATCTGGCAACGTGGAATCGACCACGGCGGGAGTGTGCACACCACAGAAATAAATACCACATGAGTACAGCCTCCAAGTTAGCTGCTGCGCTCAACAACACAGCCTGCAGTGGCCACGGCGGCCCCGCCCCTCCCCTCCAACCTCACTCCACCCTACGGCGGCCCACACCGTCCGTCCCCGACTCCGCCCCGCGGTGGTCCCGCCCTCACCCCCTACAGCGCCCGGCTCAGTCCCGGCCCTGCGGTGTCCCAGACCGTACAGTCCCGGCTCAGTGACGCCCCGCCCTGCGGCGGCCCAGACTCTCCCGGTTCAGTTTCGCCGCGCTCTGTGGTGGCTCCGCCCCCACCCCTCTGGCGCCCAGCTCCGTCCCTTCTCGCGGCAGCCCCGCCCACATTAGTAAACTTGGAAAAAACCAGAGTCTGACTCCGCCTCCTTCGTCGCCGCCTGGCCCCGGGCTGACTCACTGCGCACTATCCGGGTGCGGGCTGCGGTAGCGCAGGGGTGCGGCATCTCTCCGGGTGCGCCGCCGGCCCTCCAGTGACGCAGTTCCGGCGCGCCGGTTCTAGCGGCGGCGGGAGCTGAAGATTGGCTTCCCTGTCGAGGCCTGGCGACTGGGAGGGCGTACGGCCTAGACTGTGGGGCCCGGACTTCTCTCTCCTCCACCCCACACTCTTTCTCGAGTCCGCAAGGTCCCCTCTTGGAGACGCCTAGGACTGCAAAGCCCCATACGTCCACTGTACCTCCCGGAGCACATTCCGTTCTTCGAATTTATCACGTTCTGCGGCCCCCTGAGGGTTAAGGACTACCGAGTTAGGAGAGAAACGCGGAGCTGCGCTCGGCGGGCTGCTGTGGGCTGCCAGGGCAAGATAGGTAGGCCGGGGAGGGCAGAGCGTGCATCCTCAATGTAGCACAACCCGTTTAAAATGCACGTTCTGGGTTCTGGGGTTAAGAGGCGCCTGACGCTCAGCCCTGTCTTACCCTCTCCCACTCCCTATTTTTCAGAACGTGAAGTGAAGACCGGGTGAGGTGTTATCTCACGCACTGGGGGCCTAGAGCTGTGCAAGGGTGGGCATGGCCAGCATTACCCAGCTCTTCGATGACCTGTGTGAAACCCTCCTGCCTGCTGCCAAGACTCACCTGGGCCAGCGCAGTGTGAACCGGAAGAGGGCAAAGCAGAGCCTCAAGAGGGTGGCCTACAATGCTCTTTTCACAAATCTTTTTCAAGATGAGATACATCAGCTGCAGCCTGACCTGTCAAAACTCCCAGTGAGAAACAAGATCCTCATGTTGTCCTTTGACTTGAGAGTGGGTGGTCTGGGCCCTGAGGCAGACCGTTTGGAGGAGCTTGTGGAGGAGCTTGAAGCAGCCCCTTGCTGTCCACTTGTGGAGGTGGGATCTGTTTTGGACCTCTTGGTGCAGCTGGCAGGGAGTGGTCCCTCTCAAGTAGTGCTAAGAAAACAGGGCTACTTCCTTAACAACAAGCATGTTGGGAGAAATGTACCATGTGCCGGCTATGATTGCTGTGATGTCAGTGTGTTTGAGATGGACATTCAGTCTCTGATCTCCAGAGAGGAATCTTTGTGTCATAGCATGATCCACGAAACACTTCAGGTTATGGAGGCTGCCCCAGGCACTGGCCTACCCACCTTTGGACTCTTCTCATCTGGTGACCCTTGTGGTGACAGATTTGAAAGAGACACCCGGGTCTCACTCTTTGGTGCCCTTGTGCACAGCCGAACTTATGACATGGATGTCCGACTCGACCTACCCCCGGTGCCAGACAGTGCAGATCTTTCTGGACTGGCCATTAAGGTAGAATATTTTCCAGCTCTTATTTCTCTGGGGTTTCGGAAAATGCCTTCTTTGGCTTCTTTTTTTATTATAATAAAAGTAGCATGGCTCGGCGCCTGTGGCTCAGCGGGCTAAGGCGCCAGCCATGTAAACCTGAGCTGGCGGGTTCGAATCCAGCCTGGGCCCGCCAACCAATAGTGACGGCTGCAACCCAAACAAAAATAGCCGGGCGTTGTGGCGGGCGCCTGTAGTCCCAGCTACTTGGGAGGCAGAGGCAGTAGACTCGCTTGAGCCCAAGAATTGGAGGTTGCTGTGAGCTGTAATGCCAGAACACTCTACCCAGGGCGACAGCTTGAGGCTCTGTCTCAAAAAAAAAAAAAAAAAGTAGCATGGCTCAGTCAGGGTCACCTAGTGGCTGAGCTGTCTGGAGGCAGTGTCTCAGTCACCCTGCGTACAGTGATGTGGTGTCATAGCTCACAGCAACTTCAGATTCCTGGCTCAAGCAATCCTCCTGCTTCATCCTCCTGAGTAGTTGGCCCTACAGGTGCCTGCCACAACACCTGGCTTGTTTTTCTATTTTTAGTAGAGATAGGGTCCCGGTCTTGCTCAGGCTAATCTCAGACTCCTGAGTTCAAGCAATCTACCCGCCTTGCTCTCTCAGAGTGCTGGAATTACAGGCATGAGCCACTGTGTCTGGCCCTGTACAATGCATTTTTTGGCCAGGGCCAGGTTTGAACCCACCACCTCCAGTATATGGGGCCAGTGCCCTACTCCTTTGAGCCACAGGCGCCTCCCTGTGCAATGCATTTTGAAATATTTTCCACCTACAATATGGGATGTTTTCCATATGTTATATAAATCATTATTGACTTTTGTTGCTCTATTAATATTGCTAAAACTATTATTTTCATTCATTCCATTACTGTGAGATATTTAGGTTATTTCCAAATATAAATGGTGCTACAGTTAAACATCTTGGTGTACATTAATTTTTTTGTAGTCAGTGTGATTTTTTTTTTTTTTTCTTATGCTAGGTTCCTCAAAGTGGAATTTCCAGGTCTGAGGTATTTCATAAAAATTTCATTGTAAGTTATATTGAGGTGGGCCTGGCTGGGGTTGTGCCTGACTGTGTGGCCACATGCTGGTGCCATAAAAAATAAGTTATATTGAGGCTTCTATGTTATAAGAAATTGGAAATTGGTTTAATTATTTTGCTTAATTCCGTAAATGATTTATTGGGGGAAAGCATTATAAAGGAGATATGTGTTGGGTCTTTGCATTGGTGCGTAAGTGGAAGTATATGGATAAATTTCTGGAATTCTGATTGCACTGGGATGAGATGTGGGTATAGAGGAGTGGGCGGTGACATGTCTTGCCTTGTCTTCCAGGTTCCTCAGAGTGTGGATCAGTGGGAGGATGAAGGGTTCCAATCAGCATCTAATTTGACACCTGATTCCCAATCTGAACCCAGCATAACCCCAGACGTGGACCTGTGGGAAGCTGCACTCACCTATGAGCCCAGCAAGCGGAGGTGCTGGGAGCGAGTTGGATGGTGTGTGAGCCTTTTACATGCATCACCCCACCCATATGAGCGTGGCCTCAGCAATTGGAGGGTATTGTGTGCTCACTGAGCCAAGGCAGCTCAGATGAGATTAGAAATCTAGAAGTCTCAGCCAGACTGGTGTACAAAATTATGAGTCTTGGGAGTGAAGAGAGATGCAGAGGAACAATTTACATTCCTGCTAGGCCTTAATCTCTGAGAATCATTCCGTCTAGCAGAGGAGTTAGTAGGCAGCTGAGTTATGTTCTTATGGCTAGGGCTTCCAGTCAGAGGTAGCTGAGTACTGCCTAGTAGGTGGTGTGGTCAGTGCTAGGAAGAAATGCTGTCTGGGCACAGGGTGCTGATGAAGGAGCCTTTTCCATATCTAAGAAGAGTTGGGAGTAGCCCTCTGGCTTTCGAGAAGTTCTAGATATAGCAGCCTTTCCTTGACTGCAGCTTGCTAGCAGCTTGCTCCCTGGATAGAGTGGCCACTCACTCCTGGGCTCATCCTGCACTGTACTCAGGCCTCTCACGGTCTTTGATGTGCTGGTATTTCTCAAAAACTCCCAGAACCAGAGTAGAAGACACACATTTCCCTATTGTTGGGTCATGGAATCCCCTTTTCACATCCCCAGTTTAGGGAGTGCTATATTGAAGAATCAAGACTGGCAGGAATCTGAGTGCCCTCCCATGCTGCCCCCAAGTTCTTGCAGTGTTCCCTGGGGAGGACCACATGCCCATCAGGCTTTTTTGGATGTGGTCACCTACCCCCAAGTAGATCCTCCAGGAGTACCTGGCTCCCTGCTTCCCAGCACAATGGTGTGGGTAGTTGTCTTGTTGTTCTGTCCTGTAACAGCCTGTAAGGTCCTTAGTCCTATCTTTCTGCATGTTCAAAGCAAATGTCAGCTCACCATCTTTGTCACCCTGTTCTGAATGCACTTAATCCTCTTGGTGTGCCCTGAACGCACAGAACTAACCACAGAACTCCAGCACTGAGAAGCACCTTGGTAGTACTTCCCACAAGGAGGGCTACAGCCGACATACCTGAGGGATTGATGTGTGCCTGGCAGCGTGCTCAGGACAGCTTGAGAAGTTTCTGCAGGGACCCTTCCCCAGGGCCTCACAGAACAGAGGTGCTGTGGTCATCCTGTGGCAGCAGCTGTCTTGGGGCCTGAGTTCTCCTCTCTCAGGCTTTTCTACTGCCCATCTGGTTGTAAAGCTGAACCATGATCCCTGACATTGCAGAGGGGTTAACCTGAGGGAGTGGTTGAAATTCATTTTGGTGAATCTTTTTTTTTTGAGACAGAGCCTCAAGCTGTCACCCTGGGTAGAGTGCTGTGGCATCACAGCTCATAGTAACTGCTGGACTCAAGTGATTCTCCTGCCTCCGCCTCCCAAGTAGCTGGGACTATAGACACCTGCCACAACAATGCCCAGCTGTTTTTTTTTTTGGTTGCAGCTGTCATTGTTTGGTGGGCTGGATTTGAACCCACCAGTTCAGGTGTATGTTGCTGGCGCCCTATTCGATGAGCCACAAGCACCGCCCTCTTCACACTCTTCTTGCCTTGAGGATGGGAGGCTGTTTTCTGGGGTCAGAAGCAGTACCCACCTGCTGACTGCATGCCTCTGGTCTAGTCTGCCTGCTTCATCCAGTACTTTCCAGCCCACCCTCCACGTGAGAGATTGGATAGTGTTACCTGCCAGGGCATAAGTCAGAGCTTGTCACTGCTGTGCAGGGCCTCACTACTGCCCTTAGGGTGGAATAGTGCCTGACTCTTTCTGAGATGTCACCTGGGTGCAGTGGGTCTAGGGTATGGGTGTGCAGTGGGGTAGTGAATTGAGGGTGGGTGTGAGGGTGCAGCAGTGTAGCACTCATCATCCCACAGCCTGGGCAAAGCACTGTCATTTGGCATATTTTCCTTGGTTGTTGCTTGTATCCAGGGCCACCTTCCACCAATCCATCTTGTCTTGTTTTGTCCTAAAAATTAGACATTTTTGGTGGCACCTGTGGCTCAGTGGGTAAGGTGCTGGCCCATATACTGAGGGTGGCGGGTTCAAACCCGGCCCTAGCCAAACTGCAACAAAAAAATAGCTGGGCGTTGTAGGGGAGTGCCTATATTCCCAGTTACTTGGGAGGCTGAGGCAAGAGAATCGCCTAAGCCCAGGAGTTGAATGTTGCTGTGAGCTGTGTGATGCCACGGCACTCTACCGAGGGTAGCAAAGTGGAACTCTGTCTCTACAAAAAAAAAAAAATTAGATATTTCGCAGCTGGGCATGGTGGCTCATGCCTGTAATCCCAGCACTCTGTGAGGCTGGGGCGGGTGGATGACCTGAACTTAGAAGTTTGAAAACAGCCTGAGCCAGAGCAAAACCTCATCTCTAAAAAATAGCTGGGAATGGCTCGGTGCCTGTAGCACAGTGGTTACGGTGCCAGCCACATACACTGAGACTGGTGGGTTTGAACCTGGCCTGGTTCGAACTGTAACAAAAAATAGTTGGGTGTTGTGGCATGCGCCTGTAGTCTCAGCTACTTGGGAGGCTGAGGCAAGAGAATTGCTTAAGCGCAAGAGTTTGAGGTTGATGTGAGCTGTGATGCCATTGCATTCTACTTAGGGTGACAAAGTGAAACTATCTCAAAAAAAAAAAGAAGAAATTAGATATTTTTCTGGGCACACAGTGGCTCACGCCTGTAATCTCAGCACTGGGGGCTGGGGGGTCAAGGTGAGTGGATCATCAAAGCTCAGGAGTTCAAGACCAGCTTGAACTGGAGCAAGACCCCCCCCCCATCTCTAAAAATAGGCTGAGGCAAGAGAATTGCTTGAGCCTAGGAGTCTGAGGTTGGTGAAGTTATGAGGCCATGCACTTTACTGGGGGCAACCAAGTGAGACTATTTCTGCATCAATCCCTTGTGTTTTCTTTGATGGGGAAAGTAAAATTTGCCTATTTTATGTATTTGTCTTTATCTGATACCTGTTACCATACTAGCCTTTCCCGAACATGCAGCTCTGCTGTGCTGTGTCTTGATGCTGTGCAAGCACAGACCTGCTGAACCTTCTGCATAGTGAAACTCCACTTCTGTGAAACAACTCCTTTCGGGGCTGGGTGCAGTGGCTCACGCCTGTAATCTCAGCACTCTTGGAGGCCGAGGTGGGTAGATTGCCTGAGCTCACGGGTTAGAGACCAGCCAGAGCCAGAGTGAGACCCTGTCTCTAAAAACAGCTGGGTGTTGGGGCAGGTGTCTGTAGTCCCAGCTACTTGGAAGGCTGAGGCAAGAGAATCACTTGAGCCCAAGAGTTTGAGGTTGCTGCGAGCCAGGATACCATGGCATTCTATGGAGGATGACAAAGTGAGGCTTTGTTTTTTTAAAAAAAAAACAACTTGGTTCGGTGCCTGTGGCTCAACAAGCTAAGATGCCAGCCATATACACCTGAGCTGGCGGGTTCGAATCCAGCCTGGGCCCGCCAAACAACAGTGCCGGCTGCAACCTAAAAATGGCTGGGCATTGTGGCGGGCGCCTGTATTCCCAGCTACTTGGGAGGCAGAGGCCTGAGACTCACTTGAGACCAGGAATTGGAGGTTGCTGTGAGCTGTGATGCCAGGGCACTCTACCCTTGAGGCTCTGTCTCAAAAAAAAAAAAACCAACTCATTTTCACTCCTGCTGCCATGTCCTGACAGCCACTGTTCTTTCTGTCTTCAGGATTTTGACTACTGGTGTGGACCTCATGTGAGTGGAATCATAGTATTTGCTCTTTTGTGACTAGCTCCTTTTACTCAGCACAGTGTCCTCAAGGGACATCCCTGTGATAGTATGTGTCAGAATATTCTTCCTTTTCAAGGCTAATTAATATGCCATAGTGTGGGTGGAGCACATTGTTTATCCATTCATTTCTTCCTAGATACTTGGATTGCTTCTACCATTTGGCTGTTGTGGGCAATGATGCTGTGAACATGGGTGTGCTAGCCTTGTGTTTGCTTTTAGTGGAAGAGTACTTATGAGTGAATCATTGTCCTCAGGATCTGTGGTGTGTGCTGTGGGTGTTCTTCTAGTGCTGCACTAGTGGGAGCCCCAGGCAGGCGACCTGAACACATTTCCACACAGAGCTGTCCATGTGGAATTGATGGCAGCCAGCCTCGAGACTGGTGGGCGCTGATAGAAAGGCTGGTGGTTGGGTGGGATTCATAATTGGTTGTCTTTCATAGACGTTTAATGTTTTGAGTCTTTTTCTTCTGTCCATACCCTCAGAGAATGCACACCTGGTGCTGAGGTGTGGTTGCTATATCTGCTTACAGCTGTTTTCTCTCTTCCCCACAGCCCCCCTGGCCACAGAGAAGAGCCCTACCTCACAGAGGCAGGAAGGGACACTTTTGACAGGTTCTGCAGGCTCCGCCAAGGGGAGCTACAGGTGCTCAGCGGGGGCTTCTTGCAGGCCCCACACCCAGTGCTGGTGAAGGAGTGTGAGCTGGTGAAGGATGCACTGAATGTCCTGACTGGGGTCGTGTCCACCACGTTTTCCCTCTGCCAGGTGAGAAGTGCTCACTTCTGTTCAGGGGCCCACCCTCTAGTCACCTGTGGGACGTACAGGCCACGGATGACTACAGCCACAGTCATCCCATTTCATTTCTTAAAAGTGTTAATTTATTAATCTTTTGAAAACTGAACAAGAGTAAGATGCTTGTTACTATCAATGAAACCTCAGAAACCGTATGTCCCCATTTCCAGTCCCACCCTGTAGAGGTGCTAAGGTATCTTTGGCACCTGCTCAGTGCTCTCAAGCAGTGCAGACTCCAGCTCCAGGAGCCCCTGATTTGTGGAAGAGTCAGATGGTTTGGACTTGTGAACTTGGCTGCTGCTCTTCTCTAGTCTCTCCTGGCCTGTGTGCTGGGGCTAAAGGTTCTGGGCAGGAGGTCTTGCTGGGCACTCAAGAAGTAAATGGATATATTTAGAAAAATGAAGTCTCATTCTGTAGCTTTTTTCTTTCATACAAGTGGTCATCCCCTTTCTGTGTTTCAAGTGTTATTTATTATTATTACTATTTTTGAAACAGAATCTCAAGCTGTTACCCTGAGTAGAGTGTCATGGCATCATAGCTCACAACAACCTCCAACTGTTGGGCTCTAGTGAACCTCTTGCCTCACTTTTTCTATTTTTAGAGACAGGATCTTGCTTTTTTGCTCAGTCTGGTCTCGAACTGGTGAGATCAAGTAATACACCTACATTGGCCTCCTAGAGTGCTAGGATTATAGGCATGAGCCACTGCGCCTGGCCTTAAGTGTTCTTTTATGGTGGCTTCTTAGATCTGGGTGTGCGCTAGAAGAATGTCTGCAGTTGGCCCCGGTGCTCACTAGCAAGCAGTGCTAGTGCCCTTACTGAGGGCATCTGTTCCAGAACATTGTCTCCCTGACTCACAGTCTTCTGTTGTGAGAACAGCCTTTTTCTCCTTCTCCACCCCCTCTGTCTCTGTTTCACCCTCCACCTCTATTTTTATTTTTTTGAGACAGAGTCTCACTTTGTTGCCCAGAGTAGAGTGCTATGGCATCACAGCTCACAGCGACCTCAAACTCCTGGGATCAAGTGATTCTCTTGCCTCAGCCTCCCAAGTGGCTGGGACTACAGGTGCCCACCACAACACCTGGCTGTTTTTTAGAGATGGGGACTTGCTCTTGCTCAGGCTGGTCTCATGCTTGTGAGCTCAGGGCAATCCACTACTGCCTTGGCCTCCCAGAGTGCTAGAATTACAGGCGTGAGGCCCTGAGCCCAGCCTAGGAAGGGTCTCTTATGAGGGTCAGCACTACTCCTCAAAGGGCAGTTGGCTGTGTACTGTTGACTGGTGGTGCGGCCTGCTCTGG